>PVHX01032809.1:0-13593 GCA_004024805.1 Geosciurus inauris
AGTTTTTAAAGAATCTCCATACTGCTTTCCAGATTGGTTGCACCAGTTTGCAGTCCCACCAGCAATGTTTGAGTGTACCTTTTTCACCACATCCTCGCCAGCACCTATTGTTGCTTGTATTTTGGATAGCTGCCATTCTGACTGGGGTGAGATGAAATCTGAGAGTAGTTTTGATTTGCATTTCTCTAATGGCTAGAGACATTGAACATTTCTTCATATATATGTTTATTGATTGTATATCTTCATCTGAGAGGTTTCTATTCAACTCCTTAGCCCATTTATTGACTGGGTTGTTTGCTTTTTGGTGTTAAGTTTTTTGAGTTCTTTATATATCCTGGAGATCAGTGCTCTATCTGATATGCGTGTGGCAAAAATTTGCTCCCAGAATGTCGGTTCTCTGCTCACCTCATTGATAGTTTCTTTTGTGGAGAAGAAGCTTTTTAGTTTAAGTCCATCCCATTTATTGATTCTTGCTTTTATTTCTTGTGCTATAGGAGTCTTGTTAAGGAATTCAGGGCCTAATCCAACATGATGAAGATTTGGACCTACTTTCTCCTCAATTAGACGCAGGGTCTCTGGTCTAATTCCTAGGTCTTTGATCCACTTTGAGTTGAGTTTTGTGCATGGTGAGAGGTAGGGGTTTAGTTTCATTTTACTACAAATGAATTTCCAGTTTTCCCAACACCATTTGTTGAAAAGGCTATCTTTCCTCCAATGAATGTTTTTGGCACCTTTGTCTAGTATGAGATAGCTGTATTTATGTGCATTACTCTCTGTGTCTTCTATTCTATACCATTGGTCTACATGTCTATTTTGGTGCTAGTACCATGCCGTTTTTGTTACTATTGCTTTGTAGTAAAGCTTAAGGTCTGGTATTGTGATGCCTCCTGCTTCACTCTTCTTGCTCAGGATAGCTTTGGCTATTCTGGGTCTCTTATTTTTCCAAATGAATTTCATGATTGCCTTTTCTATTTCTGTAAGAAAGGACTTTGGGATTTTAATTGGGATTGCATTGAATCTGTATAGCGCTTTGGGTAGTATGGCCATTTTAATAATATTGATTCTGTGTAATGGCAATTTTGACAGGAAGGTTAATGATAATTGCTACCTCTTTTTGAGCCCCCATTATGAATCGGGTACTTCATGTACATTTTGTTAAATGTACCCTAAATTCTATGAAATAATATTACCTTTCTTCCAGATGAAGAAACTGAGACTCAAAGAAGTTATATAAATTAGTCAAGCACACAAAATAAATTAAATAAATATAGTGGGTAGATTTGAAGTAAAGTCTGAGTGAGAAGACCCATTTTAAGGAAGGAAGAAAACAATTTTTCCTTACTCTTCATAGTTCTTAGTTGGGACCTCCTATAGCCAATGAGAGATTAATAAGAGAAAAATGTAAGTTTTTTTAAACATGTATATATCGTATCTATGTGAAAGACACTGAGGGAAAAAATGAAAAATCTCCAAGATGGGATTTACACAGCATCTTTTGGAACTGACAAAAGAAAAGGACCTAAGGTTTGTAGGGGTGGCAAGTTGTGGGAAGGCAAATACACTGTAGATAAAGGATAGTTAGTAAAGTTTTTTAAAATAGATATCTGTGGTACTATCTCCAGTCTGATAAGTATCTGTAGTTGTCTTCAATGATCAAATTTTATCTTTCCTGAGTGAGAGGAGAAGGAGGACACGTTTGTAAATTTATGTCCTGCTTTTAGGCAAATACAGGGAGGGCAGAGAGCTTTTCTTGTGTCCACTTATCCTCAATTGCATTTAGCTCAACATAGTACTTATGCCAGTGTGGCTTATTTTGGGGTAGCATATACTGCTATATTTCCCTCTCTATTTAAGGGCAGTCTTCCAAGTCTAGGTATCACATACAGCAAAGCCTACAATAATCCTGTAAGATAGTATGAAGACAACTTTATAATTAATTGTGATTGCTTAAAATCATAACACAAGTGAAAACAACGTCCATTCCTCTACTGCCAACTGGAAGTAACTTAGATATAACACAGTAAAGGCTACTATGTATGTTAATGATATACCAGACATTTGTGGCATTAATTTCTAGTTCTTCCTTACCAGGGAACTGCTTTAAAAATATACTTTGTTGGGGATGGAGTTGTGGCTCAGTGGTACAGCACGTGCCTAGCCTGTGTGAAGCACTGGGTTCAATTCTCAGCACCATATATAAATAAATGAATAAAATAAAGGTCCATCAACATCTGAAATAATATTTAAAAATAATTTAAAAAAATATTTTTTGTTGACTCAGGAAGAAGAGAATAATGAGATCAGTTAAGAGGAGACTGGTTTTATTCAGTGTGCACAGTACAGGTTCCTGTTTTCCTTGGGTTGCCCAAGGTCCTCTTCTATGTATCATATATTGGTCTGCTCTGGGGCTTCATTCATTCACAAATACTATTAATATAATAATCAAAACATTAATTGAGCTTCCAGGAGATTCCAAGCACTGTTCTAGGCACTGGAGATATGCCAGTGAACATAACTTACAAGATCGGTGCTCTCTTGGAGCTGACATCACATTGGTGATGATAACCCAGTGAAAAAACACAAAAACAAGTTAATTTAAGACACTGATAACTGATGACATTAATAAATCAAGATAAGAAAAGGAGTTTTAATAATTGAGATGACACAATTAGGTGATGCGCGTGTTTCAGTTTAAGAGTATGTTCTTACAATGTATTCCTAATGTTTTTGCTTTTTTTCATAAGGTTTGCTAAATGTCTGACTCAAGTGTCCAGCTATTGATTATGACTGAATTATATGGAACTTTTGATTATTTATTCTCTGATTTCAGTCTTCCTGTGGTCTGTTATTTAGCTGAAAAAGGAGAGTTTAAGCTTTTGTGGAAGAGAGAGTCATTTGCTGGTGTAGGATCAAGGTGAAAATCTTTAGAAACTTAGTTGCCAAAGCACTTCCCTGATTAACACTTAATCTTCACCTTCAGTTGCAATTAACCTGGTAGTCATTATATTTCCATATCATGAGGTTAAAATGCCTGGAATATATTTATAAAACATATATCTAATCCTGGGCATGGTGGCACATGCCTGTAATTCCAGCAACTCAGGAGACTGAGGCAGGAGCATGTAAGTTCAAGGCCAGCCTCAGCAATTTAGCAAGGCCCTAAGCAATTTAGTGAGATACTATCTCAAAATAAAAACTAAGAAGGGCTGGGTACGTGCCTCAGTGGTGAAGTGCCCCTGAGTTCAATTCCTGGTACCAAACACACACACACACACACACACACACACTGCATATCATTTAATGAAAGAAAATAAGTATAATTTTCTTGGCCAAAAAAATCTTTGTGAAATTTTTAGGATATGTTATCTATAAAATGTTGACAAATTCATATATATATATCTCATACATATTTTTCCTCCTTGAGGCAAAATGGTCATTCAGGTAGTAGAATTCCAATGGAAATTTGGAATTGAATTTATTTGGCATCATATATTTATAATTCATGACATATTTTGAAGGAGTCTGCTATATCAGGCGGTGGGAACCAGGAGCTCAAAGGCCTGAGATAAGAAACAATTTCTTCTTTTTCGAGAAGTATATGAAATTCTCCTGGATTGAATAATAAAGATGTAGAAACCTTGAAAGATAAAGAGAAAACTTTAGGCAGGTTTCAATAGAATTCAGTGCTGTGGACCCTTGAAAATAAGACATTTCCTCACAATATGGCCTCCAACCACTTACATTCATTCTATGAGGGACACTGAGATGGGCTCCTTACAGATGGCAGAGAGGTGGCTGGCTGTTCTTTAATCTGTTTGCTTGCTAGTAGCAATTTTCCCCTCACATCCCTCTCCTTTTTTCGTGCCTAGTTTCTTATGTGATAATGTGTGAATCTGAAGCCTTGATATTGAAAAGGTAAAAAAATCTAGTTTCTTTCTTTTTTTTTTGATGCCTGAGATGACCACCCTGTTGGCATAAAATAAAGGAATTGAAAGAGGAGATACTTTTTACTGTCTAACATCATACTTCTTGGCTTGTCACCTCAGTTCTCTGGGGCTTCAGTGTCCTCACCTATACAATGACGGGTTAGACGAATGCTATGTCAAGTCTTTATTCCAAATGCCCATCATTGTAAATCTTTTGACTTCACAACAAAGATATATCTTTGAAATAATGCCTTTTGAGCATAAGCTGCATTTTTCCACAAACCAATATACATTACAGAATGTGCCCTTCACTAGGACCTTGGTCCAATGCATTATTTATAGTTGTCTATGGGTTTGCGATTTAATTTTCAAAACCAATGCATGTAAGAACAGTTTTACTAATGTGGTAGAGACCTCTGTCTAGTAAAGGCTTTTGACTATGGTTTCACAATGTTGGCCTGTGCTGAGCAGTCTCAGCCTAGCCAGGGAGTTTGCTTCATCCTTGCTTGCATTTTTCCAAGTGGAGCTTAGTTACTGGTTCTCATCAGCAGAATGTGAAGGGAGGCCAGTGTGTCACTTGTGAGCCCAAATGGTGAAGAAACAAGAATAAGTCTCTACCTGCTCTCTTTTCCAGCCATCTAGATGCCAATGTGACCCTCTAACTCATGTTTAGAAGATGACAGATCTTCTGTTAGTCCCAATTCTTCTATGACTGTGTGTCACAGAGAATTCCTGGGCTCAAACCAGCCAGGAATTCCTGCATTAGACTATGGTATGAGCAGAGTTCAACTTTTGTTGGCATTTGAGAGATTATCGGTGACAAGAGTTAGTGTTAACTTGGTACCTCTAACAGGGTGCTTCTATAACACAAAGTGGCATTATTTGAAGTTGGACAGCAAAAACAATGCCACCAACATCGACATAGCAGGCTGGAAGAGAGGAAAGCTTGTTAAACTGGAAACATTTAAAAAAATCGTTGCCAATGCTAACTTGAAAAGCAGATCATGTGAATACTGGCCCAGTATCTACCCCAAGACTACATTTCACATCTCCATAGAACTTGGCAGATTGCAGAACAGTTTTTATCAGTGGAATATGAAAAGATATGATATGTGTTACCTATGACTAGGAAAAAAGTGTGCCTACCTTTCTTTCTCTTTTGTCCATTCTGTTGGCTGGATGTCAGCATTAGGGTGACCATGGAAACCTCATATGGAAAAAAAGCAGAGGTGCTATCAGTCATGGTTCTTGAATGATTGCAAATATCACATTGATCCTATCTTCTGCACCTCATGGGCTCTTCTAAGAGCAAGGAACACACTGTATGATACTAGGCCATTGGAACTAGGTAGCCAGTACTCACCTAAATAATACAAATATATTTACATGTATTAGCACATAGTATATGTTTTCTAATCCTGGTGCTTGACAACTGGTAAAATGTTTTGGAATAGTTTTTCAGCTTTCCTTCTTTCTATGAAAGAAGTTCAGGAATTCTTGTACATATTCCCATGAAAATTATTCAGCTCCATGGTAGTAATGGAGAGACCAAAGACAGAAAGCACACTAACGAGTGCTTTGCTGACTGAATCACATAGCTTTTCTGGTTGTGACTTTTTTCATAATATAAAGCACCCTTTATCTCTGAGTTTCTGAGTTACCTCTCTCTCTTTCTAGTTGTACTGGAGGTGGGGGATATTTTATACAAATAGTTGTCTCAGTTTTTCAGATTTTTTTTTTAATACTGGGGGTTGAACCCAGGGGCACTTTAGCATTGCGCTATATCTCTAGTCTTTTATTGTTTGTTTGTTTTTTTATTTTGAGAGAGGGCCTCACTAAATTGCTGAGACTGGCCTCAAACATGTGATCCTCCTGTCTTAGCCTTCCCAGTTGCTGGAATTATGTGCATGCATCACTGCACCTAGCTCAAACAGATTTTTGATTAATAAAAAATTATTCCCACTTGCAAGGAATGAGCACATAACCTAGCTAATAATATTTAAAAGCATATGCTTCAGTGCTTCACAGAAAATTACAGATGAAAAGCTGATCTGAGCTAGTTCTCAACAGGCATCTACAGAGACCAAAATGGATTTTCCTTCAGATTATACACACTTTGAATTATTTGGTTGTCATCATTTTTATCACACTATTCATATACTTATATCCATCAAGGTATTCAGAGCAAAACTCCTCACAGGTTTTCATTTTGTAAATAATTATTGCTTATGTTTAGAGAGATATTAACAATTTTGAGTGATACATAGTGTCTTACATAATCCTCACATCTCTTTCACATTCTTTATAATTGATTTTCCAAAAGGTTAAGGAGATTTGATTAAGGGTCATATCTAGCAAATGGTTGAATTGTATTTAAACCCTAAATCTTTGATTTTAAACCTTACCTCTCAATCACAGAGCCAGTAGTTCTCGCACTTGTTGGAATCAGAACCACCTGAAGGGTGAGTTATAGCACAGGTAGCCGGGACCCAGCCCCTGGATTTCTGATTTGGTCAGTCTGGGTTGGATTTCAGCACTTGCATTTCTGACAGGTTGACAAGTGATGCTAATGCGGTTGGTCTGAAAGCCACACTGAGAACCAGAGCTTTTTGCTTCTATGATTTTTCTTCCTTCCTTCTTTCTTCCTTCCTTTCCTTTCCTTTCCTTTCTTTTTTCCTTTCCTTTTCTCCTTTCTTTTTTTCTTTACTTTTTCCTTCCTTTCCTTTCCTTCTTTCTTTGTTTCTTTCCTCTTTTTTTCAGAAAGATTTAATAATAAAGTAGAAAAGAAGCCATTGAATCTAATGAAGAAAGAGGACAATAAGAAAAGATAATAGTAAAAATCCAAATAAAAAAACTTTATAAATAAATTATAAAGATGGTAACTCCTCACTACATAGAAAAAAGGAAGGCCCTTTAGGCAATATTCAAAGCCTTACATAATTTCATCTTGCATTTCCAATCCTCAATTACCTGTGCTTGATCTTCAAGTATAGCCCAGTCTCACATGTTGGATGACTGCTTAAACTGCTTTTTCTGCTGAATGTGTTTCTTTGCCCTGCAACATTTACCTTTTTTTTTTTTTTTGACATTTTTTATTGGTTGTTTTTAGTTATACATGACAGTAGAATCTATTTTGATTTAATAATAAAAGCATGGAATATATGATGTTCTAGTTCAGACCTCATACCTCATACCTCTCTTTCCCCTTTCCTTTCCCCATCTCCTGCTCCCTTCCCTCTATTGATCTTTCTACCATTTACCCAGTTATTTTTTTAATTAATTTATTGTAGGTATATTTGATGTAAGACTCACTGAGGTATGTACATAGGAAAGTTTTCTCAGATTCATTCCACTGTCGTTCCTTTTCCCATCCTCCCTCCCTTTCCCTCAATCCCCATTGTCTACTACACTGAACTTCTATTCTTCCTTCCCTAAAGGTTCTATAGGCAGTAGATAGTCTTTGCTTAAAGGCTAAGTTCAGATATATCCTCTCCTCAAAAGGCCATTTAAAGTGCTCTTAGTTGCTCCTTCTTCTCATCAATGCTCTTTAACCATTTAATGATAGGTCTTTGTGTGAGATGTTTAGAACAGAAAGAGCCCAGGATGAATTTGTGTCTTTTAAAAACTGCATATGGTCTTATTCATCTTTTGGTCTGCCACAGGACCAACGACTTTGCTGCTTCTTGGCAATTGGTCAGTGAAGGGTCACTGTGTTGAAGTTGTCAAATTAAGTTAGGAAAATTTTAAAAGTTTATTGTGATACAAAAATTATAGATCACCATCCTGGGGATTTCAAACCATGTTACCAAAAGCTTACCTTCCAGTGGTTACAGTTCAGTTTACGAAGCAAAAAGGAGGAAGTATTTTGATATTTTCCCTGGCTGTTATATAATAACATTCTTTTCAAGGCAAAAAAGAGCCATGTGTGTTGATTTGTATGCTGATTGGTTTAATTTCCCTGAATCATGCTGATAAGGACATAAATCATGCTGATAAGGACATAAAGTCCTGATAAGTACTTCAGTTTTAATTATATGGGCAGCTTCCTAGAGGTATGTCTAATCTGTGGCCTCCATTTTTTAAAAAATAAATATAGAACTTTATGAGTTGGCAATTACAGGAACGCATTTGTATTTTTTGTCTCAAAATGATAACTATATAAAGTAGGGTGTGTTTCAAATGACTCCAAAAAGTGACTCAAAAACGACACAAGTTTACTTTGTCAAGTAAAAGAAGTCTGCAGGTTGTTAGTCCAGGGCTGGTTTTGTGCTTCCCTAGAAAACGTAGACTCAGACTCCTACAGCATTCTATCCGTGTGGCCTTATTTTTATCCTTGTGGTCTCATTTTTATCCTTGTGGTCTTGGGTGGTTTTGGAGAACCAGCCATCAAATCTCCACTCTAAGAAGCAAGAAGGAAGCAGAAAACAGAACGATACTTTTCCTTTAGCAGATTGCAGAAAGTCCCACAGGACACTTCTACCCCTTTGGCATTGCTTAGTCATATTATCATTCCTAGCTTTGGGGACTAAATAAGACCCAGGCTGAAAGTAATCTGGGTTTAATTAACTGGAAGAGAAAGTGCAAGAATAGGTAATAGCTTGGCAACACACCAACTCTCTGCCTCAATATCAAAATCTATACCCCACAGAAGTAAAAAATAGAAGAAGTTTTCCAATATTCTGTTCAAAATAAAATAATATTTGTAATATTTTGGCTACAATTTAACAAAATTTCTTTATATCTTCCGGTTTTCAGATATGTTTATGGTGGATTATATTACATACCTCCACAGAACATTAACAAAAACATTTTTAATGTTTTAATGTTAATGTTTTTCTCTGTGCATGAATTTGTATAGTTCCTTCCTTCGTTCCTTCCTCCCTCCCTTCCTTCTTTCCTTCCTTCCTTTTTCTTTCTTTCTTTCTCTCTTTCTCTCTCTCTTTCTTTTCTTTCTTTCTTTCTTTCTTTCTTTCTTTCTTTCTTTCTTTCTTTCTTTCTTTCTTTCTTTCTCTCTCTCTTTCTCTCTCTCTTTCTCTCTTCCTTTCTTCCTTTCTTTCTTTCCCAGGGATTGAACTCAGGGGTCCTCAACCACTGAACCATATCCCCAGCCCTATTTTATGTTTTATTTAGAGACAAGTTCTCACTGAGTTGCTTAGTGCCTTGCTGTTGCTGAGCCTGGCTTTGAACTCGTGATTCTCCTGTCTTAGCCTCCCAAAGTGCTGGGATTACAGGCGTGCGTCACCACGCCTGGCAAATTTGTATAGTTTCTATTGTATAGTTTCTATTTTTTAAATTTTTTTTCTGTCAGATCTAACTTGTATTTGAATCCATGCAATACATTTTTCATTTTAAATATTATATTTTTGGAAATGTTATTTTAAAAATTTATTTCTCTCCAAATTTTATTCAGGTTTTCATTAAGTTTTTAAATATAAGTATTTTAAGCCCTTGTTGGCTAAATCCAATATCATTACAATTTTGAAGTCTGTTTTTCTATTGATTGATTTTCTTTTATTTGTGTATAACAATTTCTGCTTCTTATATGTAGTAATTTTGTTTGGGTGCTAGAAATTATTGTTAATATTATTTTGTGATTTCTGGATTTTGTTTTCTCTTAAAGCGAATTGAATTTGTTTTAGTATCCAGTGAAATTATTTTCAGATGAGTTCGACCATTTTAAAACCAAAGACAGAAAATTCACCTATGTACAGAAAATGATAACATGAGAAGGAAAGATGTCATTTGGATGTGAAATTGTTAAATCTTGAGAGAATTTGAAACCACTGACCAAAACTGCATATTGATTGTTACACTCAATATAAAGAATGGTTTATTTAGTTTTGTATCCACAGTTTCTCACTTTGTCTTTAAATTGGCAGCACTCTTTGGAAGAAGATAGCAGAACGCTAGAACTCATCCTGCAGTCCAGGCAGCCTCCCTTTCCCTGCCCTTACTGTCACTTTGGGGCTTGTGTGTGTCTATAATGTAGAAAATAACAGATAGTTTTAGATATGGTAAATACTGGGTCTGGCGTGGCACTAATCATCTAAGAGAAAGTAGACTATGATTAAGTGAGCGCTGCTCTGGTGCATTTTCAAAAGATTGTAAGAGGAAATTTTTTCTTGAACAAATTATCTAGAGATTATTAAAGAGAGATAATTTGGAACTTGGGGTATTTGAACTTTCTCAACTATTCCAAATCCTGGCATGCATTCTCTTTTATTTAGTGATTTGTATACTTCGGCAATTTGATTTTGACTAAATTTTATTATACATGGAGTTCAGGATAAAAAATATACTCAGCCTGAAAAATACTACATTAGTTCAATTATATATGTGGATGTTCAAAGGAAAGATCAATGTGAATAATCTAAGACATTTAGGTAAAGTTGGTTACTGATTTGTTTTCATTTTATCTACTTGTTGATAAAAACTTGAAATGGTATGCTATCCAGATCAATAGAAAGGCATTTTTAGATTCACTTTAAAAATCACCAAATTATTTTATAGTCTGACAATTTTAAAGTAGGAATGCAATTTTTCTTTCAGAAGTTTTGATAAAAGATACCCCAAATACATAAAGTTGGTGAGCTCAGTTAAAGGATACAACAAAAATTTGTTTTAAAATATTTAGTTTTTTACTTTTTGATCATTACGCTAATCTGATTGTATACATCACAGGAGCACTTAGAAAGTTTGGTCTTGGAATTCCTGTGGATGCCTGAAACTCTATGAAATCAAACTATCTACTAAATAATATTAAGAAGTTTTTGCCCATTTAGCCCTCAATCTCTTATGAATAAGACATAAGATGTATGATATTGCAACAGATTGAATGCTATAAGGAGCATATGCCATAGACATGCCTGGAAATGCTGGGACTCAAGTTGTTGGCCATAAGGAACAGCAGCCATTGATATGCTTAGTCATGCAGGCTTACAATCCATAAGGGCTGTAAGGGGCACTAGCCATAGGCATGCTTAGCAATGACTGGTTACAATTCATAGGGAGCACAGTTCCATGCACATCCACAAAGAATATGTCCAGTTGCAATGACATCATCTCACTGGACATAACCAGTGGACATTGACTTTCATTGGGAGTAACCAATCACCAGCTTACATTACCAACTAGGAACTGTATTTAAACTGCTTATCCTGCCACACTGGGGGCTTTTGCTCCAAGGACATCAGTGAAACTGGTCACCTTGCTGTCTGTCCCTGCATCAACTCCACCATTCCCTGACGTTCAGCCATTGGCTGAAGAAAACCACCAGACAAACACAACATCTGCTCTTTGGCTAAGAGAAGTCTCATGGCACTGGAGGTATTTTGGGGCTCATGGTTGCCCTAGGATTGTGTGAATTGCTTATAGTGTTTAGTTGCTCTAGTATAGTGTGAGTTGCTTATAGTGTTTAATTAGTGTGCATTGAGTGCTAGTTGGGGTGCTCCAGCACACTCAACACTTTTTGCGTTAATTGTTTATATTTGATTATTGGTGTGATTGAATATACACTTGCATTTAAAGACAATGCTGCTTGTGACAAATGCAGATATAGAAATGAGACTATAGCTTTCTTCTATTAACCAGGATGTTAAAAAGATATGAAAAATTTAAAGCAATGCCACTCTTCTCTGATTTTCTTTAAACTTGGAAAACAGGGTTCTAAAAAATGTTATTTCTGTTAATGTGCAATAAGTTTATCATTGCTACTTTAAAATAAATAGCATAAATACATTTTAAATCAGTTTTATTTTCTAATATGACAAATATATCTTTGGCATGCTCAATGATTTTAAGAGTACAAATATATTTTGAGACCAAAACTTTGCAAAACCATGATGTTTGTTTATATACAGTACATTGACATGAGAGAGATAAAAATTACAAAAATGCATGATAACTAAAGGAAAAGAGAAGTGGAAGTGAGTTTAGGAAACCAGGAGTGTGTGTGATGCTATGGAATTAGAACATTGCAGAAAGTCAGTTCCAAGATGGCAGCCTAGACTGACGCCATGGTCTCTCCAGAACCGGAGATTGAAGTAGTGGAAATACTGTCTCCCAGCCAGCTTCTGGATATCATCCTACAGCTGCCCCCACAGGAATTTCACTCACGCATGTATGCAGGGCCACCAGGCAGCAGCAATTGCCACAAGCAGCGTGACTTCTGCAGCAAGCAGCTGCGGGCAGCTCGGAGCCCCAGCCCAGGGCTCAGCCACAGGTGAGGCCTGCTTCTATGGCTCCAGCGCCCGCCCAACCACGCAGGACCCCTAGCAGTTGTTCCCATGGACACACGGCTCCCACACGGGGACCTCTGCTACTGTACTTTGTGGATCTCCATCTACCAGGGCAGAACTTCCTACGCCAGGGGACACCAGACAAGATCTGGGGACAAACTTTTACTTCAACATAGCACACCGTGAAACTGCATCTCCACTGCATCCAAGACCACCGGAGGTCCAGCTCTTCACCCTGTTGCTGAAGCAGAAGGCTCCTTTGTGAGACCCCCACCTACAACATTCCTCACCAGAGCAGGGAAATTCCAGTAAGCAACAGACAACTCCACCTACTGGAGGTAAAAGGAAGCAATCCTGTTTATTTACATTGAGACTTTTATTTTTTATTTTATCCTTTATTTTTTTCTCCTAATATTCCTTTTGTTTAAACTTTTTGTTTTGTTTCTCTGCTCTTTTCTTCTTTTCTTTCTTTTTTTTCTTTCCTCTTTTCTCTCTTGCTCTTTTCTCACCCTCTCATCCCCAACATTTGTGAAACCAAATATTTGTTATACAGTAGGATATGGTAGACTGGGATATTTGTCTCATAACTCCCACCTGCACATGTCAGCAGAGATAGTAGGAAAGATACACAAACACCATGAAAAAACAAGGGAAGAAAGTGCCTCAAACAAACCAAGATACTACATTATTAGAATCCATGGTCAGTACAGCAGAAGAAATGACAGAACAGGAGTTCAGGATATACATAATTAAAATGTTCTGTGACTTAAAGAATGATATAAGAGAGCAAGTTCAGTCAGCAAAAGACCATTTTGATAAAGAGATACATAGGCAAAAATAGAAAGCAAAAGATCAATTCAATAAAGAGGTAGAGATTTTGAAAAGGAACCAAACAGAAATCTTTGAAATGAAAGACACAATAAACCAAATTAAAAACTCAATAAAAAGTATCACCAACAGATTAGACCACTTGGAAGACAGAACCTCAGATACTGAAGACAAAATATTTGACCTTGAGAATAGAGTTGACCACACAGTGAAGATGGTAAGAAACCATGAACAGAACATCCAAGAATTATGGGATAATATTAAAAGACCAAATTTAAGAATTATTGGAATAGAAGAAGGCATAGAATTTCAAACCAAAGGAGTGAGCAATCTATTCAAAGAAATAATATCAGAAAATTTTCCAAATATGAAGAATGAATTGGACAATCAAATTCAAGAGGCTTACAGGACACCAAATGTACAAAATCACAACAGATCTACACCAAGGCACATCATAATGAAAATACCTAACATTCAGAACAAGGAGAGAATCTTAAAACCCATGAGAGAAAGGAATCAGATTACATATAGGAGGAAGCCAATTAGGATCACTGCAGACTTCTCAACCCAGACCCTGAGAGCAAGAAGATCATGGAACAACA
>PVHX01032810.1:0-13597 GCA_004024805.1 Geosciurus inauris
GAAAAAAAATACAGATTCCTGGGCAGTTTGCAATCAGGTCTTTGACTTGGAAAACCCTGGAGGGGTATTGCAGGCTTCATCCCAACCTGAGTCCTTATGAGTCTCCTATGTAGTGGGTACGATTTCAGCACCTGCCACTACCTGAGAGAACTCATTTTTCTGCCTATGGTTTACTGTTGTATCCAAAGTACAGTGCCTAGCAAAGAATAGGAACTCAGGAAATACAGAGTTTGCTGAAGAATCTCTGTGTAAAGCTTGCCCTCCTTGTTCCTGTTTCCTGTCTGAAGATGTATCTTTTACCTGGATGTATGCTACCTTTGAAGATATCACCATTACCCAGACATAAAGGTTTGTTTGTTTGTTTCGTGTAGTGGGAATTGAATCCAGGGGTGTTTTACCACTGAGCTACATCCCCAGACCTCTTTGGGTTTTTTTTTTTTTTTCATTTTTTATTTTGAGACTTTTGAGACAGGGTCTTTCTAAGTTGCTGAGGCTAACCTTGAACTTGTATTCCTCCTGCCTCATCCTCTAGAGCTGCTGAGATTACAGGCATGCACCACTGTGCCTAGCAGCCATAAAGGGTTCTTATATTTTAAGTCACAACATGATTATCACCATCTCAGCACAACCCTTTGTAGGTGATAAGGTACATGTACATTTCAGTCTTTTCTACTTATTCACCAGGTGATTTTAGTACATGTTTTGACTGCTCTGGACCTCCGCAACCTCTCCTATAAAGTAGGAATGATGGGCTGGGAGTGTGGTTCAGTGGACAACAATGTGTCCCCTGTGTCTAGCTAGGATCACAAGAGCGTATGCTTAGCATGTGCAGGGCCCTGGGTCCCATCCACAGCTCCATTAAAAAAAAAAAAAGAATGATGATAAAAATCTGCTTCACTGGACCATTGAGATGATAAATTGAAACTGATTATGAAAACCAGACTTTACAAATTGGCTATATGAACATCATCATTATTCATTTGGTCCTGAGGGCTAAAAGAGATAAATGTATGAAGAATAATCAGTTCACTCAACCAATATTTTTTAAGCATTTACTTGTTGCCATGTACTAAATTAGGCACTGGTGATATAATAAAGAACAAAACAGACCCATGTCCTGGTGATGTTTCAAAGTAGTCAAGTTTGAATGGTATAAAGTAGCAGTCTTTTGTAGTGAAAAAATACCTTCTTCCCCAAGTATAAGGCCAATGGACTTGGCAATATCTCCCAATAATAGCACAATTTTGGAAACTCCTCTGCCACTAAAATGTTCCCCAATTATCTCTCCCTTCCAGATTCTCAATGCATCTCTCTACCAGGGCATCCCAGACACATTGGAACCAGTCAGTCAGCAATGATTGTCAAGAAGGACTCACTCACTTTGTTACCTCCAGCTCCAACTCCCACTTGACCACATCTGAAGCCTGCAAAGTCACTCAAAGAACATTCACAGCAAATATCACTCAGACTGACAAAATGAGTTGTTCCCATTTCCTGCCTGTCATCCAGCATCACTCCTCTTTCTAGTTCCAGTTACGATACAAAAACTTCCTGGTCTATGAATGATCACCAGCAGTCAAGGCTGTGTGTATTGAGAGTAGAGAAAAGGATTGCCTACACTTAACAATATTCTAGATGTTTTATTACACCAGTACCCTTGAACTTTACTACAACCCTGTGAGATAGGCAAAATATGAGGAAATGAAGGCTAACACTTGGTTGTAATTTGCTCAGTATCTCAGAGACAGGAAGTATTGTAGCAGAAATTGGAATTCAATTTTTTTGACTCCAAGTCCCTGAATCTTATTTTTTTAATTTCTTCTTTTGGTACTGAGGATGGAACCTAGAGGGGCTTTACCACACCACTGAGCCACATCCTAAGACCTTTTTATTTTATTTTGTTGTAATTTATTTTGAAGCAGGGTCTCACTAAGTTGCTTAGGGCCTCACTAAGTTGCTGAGGCTGGCCTCAAATTTGTGATCCTCCTGCCTCAGCCTTCCAAGTCACTGGGATTACAGGCGTGAGCCAGCAAGCCCACTTCTATCCTGAATCTTGTGGTCAGTGCTCCTGTTCATCCTGAATGCCAGTTTGTGGGAAGACTGTAACAGGAGCCTTCCTTGGTGCAGTCAGACAGTTTGCTTGTGTGTTAAAATTTTACTGTGAATGAGAGTCTGAACAGAGACATAAAGAGATGAGAAACAATTCCAGAAGGGAGATCACCCAAGAGGTTTCTTTGCAAATGTAAAGGTGAAGAAATGAAGAAATATGCTTGGAGAAGGGTTGGGGTGTGGTGTCTGAGGTTCTATATTTGATAATTTATTTCCCTTGATATTGTTTGAAGTTTATATCAAGAGCTTGTATTACTTTTATAATATTTTTAAAGTGAACATTCAGGAAAGAAAACAATATTTTTACATGTAGTCATAAGGATGTGTTGATCTTGTCAATTGAAAGCTAAATTTGTTTTTCCTGTGAACTAGTGATAAACAATGAAAACCAAAGCCTCAAGTCCAGTAAGTGGTTGTTCTGACGAGAATTGCCATCCTCAGCTGGGAGAGCCATATGACTCATGCAGGCATAGGGGCCTGTTTTCTTTCATAATCTAACATAGCAGCCAGCATGATCCTTTTAAAACAAATCAGATCATGTCACTTGTCTGATTTGAAACACTTTGGTGACTTTCCATTACATCCAGAGCAAATCCCACCCCTTCCCTTGTCTCTGAGGCCTTCTATGACCTTCCTCTGGCGTATCTTGCAAACCCCATGTTACGCATTGAATTCTGTCTTCCAAAAATTCATGTTGAAGTCTTAACCCCCAGAACCCCAAAAAACCACCTTATTTGTTGCAGATATCATTAAGTTAGAATGAGGTAATACTGGAGCAGGCAAGCCCCTAGTCCAACATAAGTGAAGGTGAAATTTGAATCTAGGTACACACACAAGGAGAATGTCATCTGAAGGAGACAGTTTGGGGTAATGTTCCTATAAGCCAAAGAATTCCAAAGATTGACAGGAAACCACCAGAAGCTAGGCAAGAGGTATACAGCAGCTATTTCTTCACAGCTTTCAGAAGGCACCCCTGTATTTCCAGTGACTTGGGAGACTGAGGCAAGAGGATCACAAGTTCGAGGCCAGCCTCAGCATCTCAGCTAGGCCTTATGCAACTTAGTGAAATCCTGTATCAAAATTACAAAAAAAGTAACAACCCTACTACCACCTTTATTGAGGACTCACAGCCTCCTGAACTGTGAGCTAGTACATTTGTCTTGGTTAAACCCACAGTCCATGGTACTTTGTCAGGGCAGCCTGAGCAAATGAATACACCTCAGCTCCTACCACTCCCCACCTTTTTTCACTTGCTCCTAGTGCACTATCTTTGTTTTTTCATTTCACCCCTGCCCCACTGCACAGCAAGTTTATTCCTGCCCCAGGATCTTTGCACTATTTCATTGTTCTCAAATGTACTTACTTCCCCTTGAAATTTACATGATTGGCTCCTACTTGTCATTCACATTAAGTGTCAAAAGAAATAGATAAAAAATATCCTCTCATCCACAAGCCTTTCCTGACCTCTCAGTCCTCCTTTTTTTTTTTTATTTGGCGGGGGGTTACTGGGGATTGAACTCAGGGGCACTCGACCACTGAGCCACATCCCCAGCCCTATTTTGTGTTTTATGTAGAGACAGGGTCTCACTGAGTTGCTTAGTGCCTCGCCGTTGCTGAGGCTGGCTTTGAACTTGTGATTCTCCTGCCTCAGCCTCCTGAGTCACTGGAATTACAAGTGTTTCCAGTCCTTCTTAATGACTCTTGATCTTTCTTGTTTGTTTGTTTCTGCTTCAGGAAGTCATCAGTGTCTGATGTTTTCTTGTCTGTTCATGGTTTATTTCTGCAATTAGGATGGAAGTCCCATAGGTGTTTTTGTTGTTCAACAATGTGTCCCCTGTGTCTAGCTAGACTGACCTGGCATAGTAGAGGCTTAATCAATATTTAATCAATATTTATTGAATGGATGAATGGGAAGACTTCTTCACTGACAGACTCATTCATTAAACATTTTTTTTTGCTTCTCTACCATTTGACAGCTGCTGTGATAGAACGTGAGGTATGAACCCAAATAAGATAGGGCCCCTGCCTTCATCCTTTCTAAAAGGCTATAAATGCTGCTGCCAGATCACAATATAGTAGAAAGAGCTTTAGGGTCTGACAGGTCTTGGTTCATATCCTACCTCTGCTACTAGGTATGTGATCCTGCACAAGGCCCCTAACCACTCTGTATCTCAGTTATCTTTTCTGCCCAATGAGATGATATTAATATCTAACATAGAGAGTAATGGCAAGAAGTAATTGAGATGGGTAATGTGTTTAGAAAACCCAGTAGGTGTCCAGAAAGGTCTTTTCCTTTTCTTTTCTTCTACAGTACTAGGGATTAAACCCAGGGGTGCTGTGCCACTGAGCTACATCCCCAACCCTCTTTATTTCTTATTTTGAGACAGGATCTCACTAAGTTGCTGAGGCTGGTTTCAAACTTGCAATCCTCTTGCCTCAGCCTTTGGAGTTTCTGGGATGACAAGCACGTACCACCATGCCTGGTCTTATTTCATTTTCTGTTGCTGTAAACAAAATACCAGAGCCTGGATCATTACTAAAGGGAAGATGCCTATGTGGGTTTATAGTTCTGGAGGCTGGGAAGTTCAAGGGTATAGCAGAGTGTCTGGTGAGTGCATCCTAACATTGCAGAAGGTAAAAGGCAAGCGAGTGCATGTGGAAGACACAAAATACAAAGGGCTGCCTGTTTATTATGACCTGCTCTCACAGTAACTAATTCAACCTCACAAGAACTATATTAATCTCTCTTAATGACCTAATTACCTCTCAATAATATTACCTTGGCAATTAAGTTTCAACATGTTTCAGAGGGGAGGCAGTCATTCATTTTTTCATCAAGTATTTATTGAGCATCTATTTTGTTTCAGGCCTTTGCTAGTACTGGGGTAATTGCAGCAAACAACATAAACACAGTCCTTGTCTTTATAGTGCTTGCCATGGTGTGGAGGTTTGAGATTTCTGGTATTCCCTATACGTCTCCAGCAGATATTTATGGGGCCTGGCAGTTCTAGGTTTTCTCTATGTAGAGGGAATGGTTCGATTTTTATCATGCCACTATCAGCTATTGCCCTAGATGGCCAAGTGGCCCTGGATCTGGTGCAGGTAGAGGCAATGGTGTCTCTCTCATTATCAGGCTTAGGAACCCTCTGCAAATTATTATTATTATTGTTATTATTATTATTTGGTATCAGGGATTGAACTCAGGGGCACTCGACCACCGAGCCACATCCCCAGCCCTATTTTGTGTTTTACGTAGAGACAGGGTCTCACTGAGTTTCTTAGCCCCTCCCTGTTGCTGAGGCTGGCTTTGAACTCGCGATTCTCCTGTCTCAGCCTCCCTAAGTGCTGGGATTACAGACTTGCACCACCGTGCCTGGCTTGAAAATTATTTTTAAAAGTTCCACATATTGAGTGCTTACTTGTTTCAAGCATTAGACTCCATGCTTCATGTCCATTACTTTATTTAATCCTCACAAAAAACTTCAGAAGCAGATATTTGATATGGTTTAGATAAGTGTCCCCCAAAGTCTTATGAATTGAAGCCTTGATCTCCAACCTGTGGCATGATTGGGAAGTGGTGGAACCTTTAAGAGGTGGGACTTAGCAAGAGGAAGTTATGTCACTGCGAGTGTGCCATTGAAATAGATATTGGTATCCTAGTCCTCTCCTCTCTTTGCTTTCTGGTTGCCATGAAGTGACAGCTTCTTCCACCATGCCATACACTACCCACCACGATGTTTTACCTCATCATAGGCCCAAAAGCAATGGGGCCAAGCAACCACGGACTGAAACTGTAAATCAAAATAAATCTTTCCTCTTTATTTATTTATTTGTTTGTTTATTTATTTTTGGTACTGGGGATTGAACTCAGGGGCACTTGACCACTGAGCCACATCCCCAGCCCTATTTTGTGTTTTATGTAGAGACAGGGTCTCACTGAGTTGCTTAGCGCCTCGCCCTTGCTGAGGCTGGCTTTGAACTCACAATTCTCCTGTCTCAGCCTCCCAAAGTGCTGGGATTACAGGCTTGTGCCACTGCGCCTGGCTAAACCTTTCTTCTTTTTAAATCGATGATCTCAGGTATATTGTCACAGTATCACAAAACTACCACAATTGTTAAGAAGCATTTTTATGTCAAGTAGGAAAAGGGAGATCTGTGCTGGTAAGAAGGTGAAGTCACTTGTCCTAGGTCACACAGATAGTAAATGGTGAGATGGCATTCAAGTCTAGGTCTGAATGACTCCTGAGCCTCTTTCTATACCAAAACAAGGCTTCATTATTTCTGAAGGATATTTTTTCTAAGGAAGTATTACACAGGGCAGACTTCCTGGAAGATAGAAAAGCCCTTGAAAGAAAAAACAGTTGCAGCTCCATAGACAGGAATCCCCAGATTTCCATATCCTCGTTTTAGCTGTCTGTTGCTGTGTGACTTTCTTATCACAATGTAAAATAACCCACATTGATTATCTCACAGTGTCTGTGAGTCAGGAGTCTTGGCATAGCTCAGCTGGTCTTTGCAAGGCTGCAATCAAGGTGTGGGCCAGGGCTGGGCTCTTGTCTGAGGCTCACCTGGGCAACAGTCTACACTAATGCTTACATGATTATTGGTAGCATTAAATTTCTTGGGGGCTGCTGGACGAAAGGCCTCACTTGCTGCTTGCCAGTGGCCAGTCATGGTTCCTTGTTATATTAGGATTCTGCAGAACCAAATAGGGCATGGGAGTGTGCATGTGCCGAGAGATTTATTTTAAAGAAATGGCTTGTGTGATTATGGAGATAAATTCAAAATCTGCAGGGTGGGATGGCAGTTTGGAAACCAGGAAAGAACTGATATTGTGGTTCAAGTCCAAAGGTCATCTTTAGGCAAAGTTGCCTTTTGCTCTAGGGAGGACAAGTTTTTGATCTATTCAGGCCTTCAACTGATTGAACAAGGCCCTCCCATATTACAGAGATTAATCTGCTTTGGTGGGCTTGGTGGCTCATGCTTATAATCCCAGAGGGTTAGAAGCCTGAGGTAGGAAGATTGCTAGTTCAAAGCCAGCCTTACCAAATAAGTGAGGCTCTAAGAAACTTAGTGAGACCCTGTCTTTAAATAAAATAAAACTAAAAAGGGCTGGGGTTGTGGTTCTGTGTGTGGTTAAGTGCCCCTGGGTTCAATCCCCCATGAGAGAGAGAGAGAGAGAGAGAGAGAGAGAGAGAGAGAGAGAGATCTACTTTACTTGAATTCCATGATTTAAATGTTGATATCATCTAAAAAAAGTCACAGAAACATCCAGAATAATGTTTGATCAAATATCTAGACATTGTAGCTCAGTTAAATTGACACAGAAAATTAATCATCATTCTTGTCATTGTGGACCTCCCCAACATGACCCCTTGCTTTATCAAAGCCAGCAAGGAAAAGAGTCTCCTAGCAGGAGATACCTTGCAAGATTCTATAAAAGTTGCTGAAGTGACATCTTATTGCCACTGCCATATTCTGTAAATAGAAGGATGTCACAGGTTCTGTCCACACTCAAAAGGAAGAAAATTACACAAGAGCATGGATTTTAATTCTTTTTATTTTTCAGTACTGAGGATTAACCTCAGAGGTGCTCTATCACTAGGTTACACTCCCAGCCCTTTTGATTGCTTTATTTTTTTTTCATTTTGAGCAGGATCTCCTTAAATTGCCCAGGCTGGCCTCAAAATTTTGATCCTCTTTCCTCAGCCTCCAAAGTCTCTGGGATTACAGACATGCATCACCATACCTGGCTAAGAGCATGGATTCTAGGAGGTGAGGTTCATAAGTGCCATGGGAGAGTCTGCCACAGTGTACCCCTTCATTTCCGATGATTCATGTCCCTCTCATGTGAAGAAGATATTCATTTCCTTCTCCAATTCCCCAAAATTGCATTCCATTACATCATCTGTTTGAAGTCTAAAATCTCAGCATCTATGTGTGGCCCAGGTGTGGATGTAATCCTTTAAGTAAAATTCTTCATAACCTGTGGATCTGTGGAACCAAAGAGACAAGTAATCTCCCTCCATATAACCAACATAAAATAACAAGGAGGCTCAGGATAAGGGCTGTAGACATTTTGTTGTTGTTGTTGGAAGGAAGGGGATGAGACGCATTAAAGAGCCACTGACCCATGGCAGTTCTGAAATCCAGCTGGGCAAATACTGAATGTTCCTTGCTTGGTTCTTAGGGCCTCATTGGCCTGTTTGCTGAGTGTTTGTGCTTCAATAAACTTTTCAATTTTTCAATCTTCAGCGGATTTAGCTAGATTTTACTCCTTGGGGTGGGGTGGGGGGGACCTACCCACAGATCTGTTCAAGATAAGCCTTTCTTTACCTCGGACTCCTTCTGAGATGGCTTAGGGACATAGCTCTTAAGCTTCCTAAGGGCTCTATTGTTTGAAAGATTCCTCTGAGGCACACCTTTAATCTCTTGAAAGGATCCTTTGTGTGACTGCTTGCCACCCTGATCCTTTCATCTTTCTTAGGTTTTAACAAATGGTCGTACAATCACGTCCTTTGTTTTTTCTCTTTATTATGCTTTTAAAATATTTATTTATTTTTATTTGTTCTTTTTAGTTCTACATGACAGTAGAGTGTATTTTGACACTTCATACATACATGGAGTCTAACTTTCCATTCTCGTGGTTGCACATGATGTGGACTTACTCCAGTCACGTATTCATTTATGAACATAGGAAAGTAACGTCTGATTCATTCTATTGTCTTTCCTATTCCCATCCCCCTCCCTTCTCTTCATTCCCCTTTATTTTAGTAGTGCTTGGAAGCCATTTCTTTTTTCAAATATTTTTATTAGTGATAGATGGACACAATTTTGTTTATTTTTTATGTGGTGCTGCGAATCGAACCCAGTGCCTCACACATGCTAGGCAAGTGCTCTGCCACTGAGCCACAACCCCAGCCCATGGAAGCCATTTCTTAATTTGAGCATCTTTTGCCATCAGGAGAGACTGAGAAACATCAACTATTGGTTTCCTTTTGGCTTAACAGTTCTTCCCTCAATTTATGTCCTCTCGCATTCTTTCCCATATTTTTTACTGGTGCAATATAGTTGTACATAATGATGGAATTTGTTGTTACGTATTCATACATGCACACAATGTAATGATATAATTTGGCCCAATATCATTCCCTAGCACTTCCCTCCTCCCTCCTCACCTTCTTCCCCTTGGTCTCTTTTCTCTGCTCATCTCCCTTTGATTTTCATAAGCTCCACCTTCCACCTTTCATTTCCTTTTTCCTTTCTAGCTTCTGCATATGAGAGCAAACATATGACCCTTGACCTTCTGAGTTTGGCTCATTTCGCATAACATAATGGCTTCTAGTTCCATCCCTTTAGCTGCCGATGGCAGAATTTTATTTTATCACATTTTATCATAAGCATCAAGAAAAGAAATTATCCCGGGCCTTTAACACTTCGGTTGGAAATCTGAAATAAATAACTGTGCTCATCACTTATTCATTCTGCTTTCCATGTAACTACAGGCAACAATTTCACTAAGCTTTCTTCCACTACTTAACAGGGATTCCCCTTAGCCCTGTGCCTGCTGCATACTAAGTGCTTAATAAAATTTTCTATTACTATTATTACATAGAAAATAGAAAAATTAACACCTGTCTTACAAAGTCCTTGTGAGAATCTCATGCGATTATATGTGAAAACTGCCTGGAATATATGAGGTATGTAAATCCCTTCCCTTTACTTCTATCATGGACTGAATGTTTGTGTGCTTTCCAAATTCATATGGTGAAGCCCTAATCCTCAGTGTGGCTGCATTTGGCATAAGGAAATAGTTACCCATTTAAGTCCTAAGTTTTCAATTCTGTGAATATTTCAACAGAATCAACACTGATGCATTAAAATAGATTGAGAATCTTAATCTAAAGCTTACATATCCTTTATATATGTTTTTCTTTTTTTGGAGGGAGTACCAGGGGTTGAACTCAGGGATGACTAACCACTGAGTCACATCTCCAGCCCTTTTTATTATTTTGAGAAAGAGTCTTTCTAAGTTGCTTAGGGCCTCACTAAGTTGCTAAGTCTAGCTTTGAACATGTGATCCTTCTGCCTCAGCCTCCTGAGTCACTGGGATTCCAGGTGTGCACCACTGCACATTTATATATATGTATATATATTTTTCAAATGCTATAATAATTTGCTGATTACTTTTATCAAAAAAATAAAACTATAATATTTACTTCAAAGTGACCACAGAGATATATCTGTTGGTCAATTTAAATTGTTCTATAGTTGACCCAATATATGGGATTATGGGACTTAATGGTTTTACATTAAATGAAATTATAAGAATGTGGTCTTGATCTAATGGAATTAAGAGTCCCTAAAAAGGACTGGGGCTGTGGATCACTGGTACAGCTCTTTCCCAGCATGTGTAAGGCACTGGGTTCAATTCTCAGCACTGCAGATAAATAAATAAAATAAAGGCCCATCAACAACTAAATTTTTTTTTAAAAAAGGAGTCCCTATAAGATGAATCACCAGAGCATGTGCTCACTCTTTTTGGGGGCGGGGGAGGGGGCCACTGGAGATTGAACCCAGGGATGTTAACCACTAAGCTACATCCCCAGCCCTTTTTATTTCTTACTTTGAGACAGGGTCTCACTAAGTTGATGAGGCTGGCCTCAAACTTGTGATCCTCCTGTCTAAGCCTCTTTAGTTGCTAGGATTACAGGCATGTGCCACCGCATCCAGCTATGCGTTCACTCTTGTATTTTCTCTCTCTCTCTTCCAGTCTCTTATTAGTCTCTGAACCATGTGAGAGAGACGGTGACCATCTATATGTCTGGAAGAGAGGTCGTATTAGGAACCAACCCTGCTGGATCTTGATGTGGGACTTCCCGGCCTCCAGAACTGTGAGAAAATACATTTCTGTTGTTTAAGCCCCCAATCTATGGTATTTTGTTGTAGCAGCCTGACTTGACTAATACACCTTCCTTGAATGAAGCTATTAGAATCCAGAAATCACAACCTACTCCCCTCAGTTCCCAAATATACAAGAGATGACTTTGGGGCATGTGAAAAGCAAAAATCTGCTTTTTATCTCTTTTTTTCCATGCTTGGAATGGAACCCAGGGCCTTGGACATGCTAGACAAGTTCTCTACTGCTAAGCTATATTCCAATCCTTTTAAAAATTTTTATTTGAGACAGATCTCATTAAGTTGCCCAAGTTGGCCTTGACCTTGTAATCCTCCTGCCTCAAACTCTTGAGTGTCTGGGATTACAGGTGTCCACCACTACACCTGCTACAAATATCTGCTTTATAAAACAACTTTATGTATAGCTATAAAGTAACAATTCTAAAAATAAATAAATAATTATAAAGAAGACCAGTAGAATAGAGGAAGGGGAACAGGGGGAGGGGGAAAAGGAGGGAAGGGAAAGAGGAAGTATTGGGGACTGAAATGGAGCAAATAATATTCCATGTATGTATGATTATGTCAAAATGAACCCCACTATTATGTATAACTATAATGCACTAATAAAATCATAAAAGCAATAGTATTCACTTTTCTATAATTATAAAATACATATAGTTTTATTGTAAAAATAGAATGATTTAAAAATTAGAGCCAGACATGGTGGCGCACACCCATAATCCCAGTGGCCCCAGAGGCTGAGACAGGAAGATCATGAGTTCAAAGTCAGCCTCAGCAAAAGTGAGGCACTAAGCAACTCAGAGAGACCCTGTGTCTAAATAAACTACAACATAGGGCTGGGGATGTGGCTCAGTGGTCGAGTGCTCCTGAGTTCAATCCCTGGTACCAAAAAAATACATTAGAATATCATCATGAAGAAAACAAAATTACTTACAATTTATTCACTCAGAGTACCACTACTAAGATTTGAGAGAAATTATTACTTTCTATGTAGAACAGTTTGTACTGTGAACTAAAGTTTTCTGAAGAAGCTGCATCAATATTAAAGGCCCTTGGCCTTTAGTCAGACTGCTTGGCCTTAACTGAATAGAACATCAGGGTTGTGGTGAGATGGAAAGTTTTAGGTGGACAGCCAAAATTGCTTTGGACTATCTTAGGCCCTTGAATAGCCATTGACCTTAACTTTTGTCCATGATCTAACATTCTTGTAACTAATACATATGCTTCTCAGAATGTATCACTAAGCTTAGCAGACCTCTAGCCTCCACCAGGCTAAGAATGCTATACCATCTGAAACCTATAGAAATTTCCTGGCTTTGCTGTAGCCAGCCTTCCTGATGCACCCACCAATGTAATTGGTAAATGTATGGATTTATGACTTTCTTCTGTTCTGTGGCTATAAAAGTTCATGTAACCTCTTCTACAGTGGAACACATCATTCAGGGTAATTTGAATCCGTGTTCCCTGGCCATGATCACTCATATTTGGCTCAGAATAAACTACTTTTTAATTTCCTTTAAAGCAGAGTCAGTATTTCATATTGACAGTAAACACACACACACACACACACACACACACACACACACAATTGGAATGATGCTGATCCATAGTGCCTTCTATTCTTTCTTCCCTCTACTTAACATTTATTGGAGCAGATTGCTTTCCACAGATGTCTTTTTCTGCAGAATGATTTCTCTCCTGGGCTTTTGACTTCCTGCTCTCCAGTCTTTTCTGGACCAGCTCCAGCTTGTTTGGGGCCCTGGCTGCAAGCCCAGAGGAGCTTTGCCCCTGTAGAGGTTCCTCAGGCCATGTGACTTTACAGTAACTAGAGTTTCACCTGCAACCTCCCTGGGAAAGAGCAGAGATAATGAAGGTTCTGGGAACAAGTACAAGAAGTGAACGAGAACCCTGAAGTCACAGATTCAAGTCCTCCTTTAGTAATCCACAGCAACAAAACCCAAACCATAGGCTAGGATTTATGTTGAGGGATCAAGGGAATGCATATGGGCCCTGGGTTGATGAGAAAAGGTCAGGGTTAATAATGAGCCAATGATGAATGTCAGCCTTCAAGTATCAGTTCAACTTTATCAAAAGCATGCTTGAGCCGGGTGCAGTGGTGCACGCCTGTAATCCCAGCACTTAGGGAGGCTGAGACAGGAGAATCATGAGTTCAAAGCCAGCCTCAGTAACTTAGCAAGGCTCTAAGCACTTTAGCGAGACCCTGTTTCTAAATAAAATACAAGCCGGGCACGGTGGCTCACGCCACAGTGGTGCACGCCTCAGGGAGGCTGAGACAGGAGAATTGCGAGTTCAAAGCCAGCCTCAGCAACGGCCAGGTGCTAAGCAACTCAGTGAGACCCTGTCTCTACATAAAACACAAAATAGGGCTGGGGATGTGGCTCAGTGGTCGAGTACCTCTGAGTTCAATCTCCAGTGCCCCCCCCCCAAAAAAAAACATGCTTGAGCCAAACCCAAAAAACCAAAGGCTGAATGTTTTCTCTGTTAATCAGATGCTGATCTATAATGGGGGTGGGGGAAAGGAAGGGACTTTTAATTGTGCAGAAGGGCA
>PVHX01032811.1:0-13595 GCA_004024805.1 Geosciurus inauris
AGCTCCCACACCTATTACATATTCCCATATATAAGTCAAAATTCACAAAGGTAAACATATTTCCTACATGCCTGTTATCTGTTAGATCACATTTCTTAAATACATTGATGGAAAAAAATCCTACTGCAGGACTGCAGAAAAATAAGTAAACTCACACTGATACTACTGTATGTCTGAGGAAATTCACAAAACATCTTGGCAAGAAATATTTTATTTTCCCATGAACATATTCATATTGTCAAAAAGAAAGTGTCTTTGATGAATAAAAATCAACTCAGCAGGAAAGGCAATGCCATTAGAAATGAATGGAAAATAAGCTCCCAAACAAAGGAAGCGCCTGGGCTTATATAGGTTATCTGAGAGGTGGTCAATTAAAAATATCAGTTTTCGTGGTACCCATAAATTTGAGGTTTTCTCAATCTGTAAACATGTCACTCTTAGCGCTCAGAAATTTGAATTCTTTTTTGAGAGGTCTGTGCTCTGAAGGAGGTCAGTGCCTCTCAGAAGGTATAACTTCAGTGTGATGAGATACCTCTGTTTCTGCCTGAGATCAGTGCCTGGAAAAGATTTGTCTTGACATATGAAAGCTCTCAGTGCATGACTTTTCTTTTTTACTCCCTTTTTCTCAGGCCATGTTATTTTGAGACTTTTCACATCCCACATATTTTATGTTTATATTTCTTTACCCTTTGTAACATGCATATTAGGAAATTTAACTTGGCACTTTGCTCTATCTACCTATATACTTACTTACTTATTTATTTATTTATTTATTTATTTATTTATTTATTTATTTATTGGTACACGGGATTGAACTCAGGGGCCCTTGACAACTGAGCTCCAACCTAAGTTCTATTTTGCATTTTATTTAGAGACATGGTCTCACTTAATTTCTTAATGACTCTCCATTGCTGAGGCTGGCATTGAAAACATGGTCCTCCTGTCTCATCCTCCCCATTTTCTTTGCTCTATCTATCTATCTACATATTTATTTATTTGTTTGTTTGTTTGTTTATTGGTACAGGGGATTGAACTCAGGGGCTCTTGAACACTGAGCTCCAATCTAAGTTCTATTTTGCATTTTACTTAGAGACATGGTCTCACTTAATTTCTTAATGACTCACCATTGCTGAGGCTGGCATTGAACACATGGTCCTCCTGTCTCATCCTCTCCTTCTTATGGGATTACAGGCATGCACTACCATGCTGGGAACTTCTGTTACATTTTTTTCTCTCTTGAATGTTGTTACCTTAGGGAATTTTTTTTTTTCTAGCTCAAACTCAAGCTGCACATTCATTAAACCAGAAAGCAGAAAAAATAAATAGATATTTAAAGTAATTGTCTTTATATTATTTCCTGACATATAACTATATAAACTCATAGAAAATTGATGTGATCTTTTTTTTTTACCTGATTTTTTTTTTAATTTTAATTTTTATTTATTTTTCTCAAAAGTTGCATTTAAATACATGATGTGATCTTATATTCAATGTTAAATACAAATGTAATACTTGCTAGTCTATATCCCCCACTGTAAGAGAAACTTGCATTAAATTAACTGAAGCTTGAAGGCTACATTCAGTTCTCAGCAAACCAAAAGTAAAAAATGATACTGAGGTGTGTGGGACATGTTTATAATTTCAGAGACTGAAGATGCTGAGACAAGAAGTTTTAAACCAAAACTGGAAAAAATAGTAAAATTGTCTAAAAATATTTTATACAAGTGGGGATGTGTCTTTGTTATAGGGTATGCATGGGTTCAATCCAAAGTACTGAAAAAATAAAATAAAATAGCACTTCCATAAGACCATATTGCTAAAAATTTAAACTGAAATTTAAAATAATTTTATTATATCTTCTAATTTACAAAAAATATATACATGCATAATGCATAAATTATTTGAGCTTATATACAATGAGAAATACAAATATTTTCCTCTTGATTTGATTGAACTACTACAGTAAACATTGCCTTAAATAGTTGCAGCCTGACTCTCTGGATTCAATTCAACTCAAAAGACAAAAATAAAATCCAGGTGTGGTGGTGCATGCCTGTGATACAAGTTATGCAAGAGGCCTTAGCAAGAGGATGTGAGGCAAGCCTGGGCAAATTTGTGAGAATTTGTCTCAAAATAAAGAAAAATTAAAAATTGAGCATTGGGTTTAGCCTAGAGTGCCCAAGGGTTCATTCCCAGTACTGCAAAACACAAAAGTTACAGCCCCAAACTTGTCTTTCTGGTCTCATCAATTCCTTGGTTGGTTACAATCTACATCACTTACAGGGAGGTTCACTAGGCTCAGACTCAGTGAGTGGAGCATGAAGCCCTATCCAATAAGGGACACTTGAGTGAGAAGTGTCCAGTTTGCACAATGCTTGGGATGAGGATGTAGACTTTCTCTCTTTGCTTCACCCTTTGTCTCCAGAGTCCACCATTTTTGATTCTTCCTTGGGTTGTTTCACCTGTTCTCAGGAGCTTCAGACAGTAATTCACAGGGAGTAATTTACATATCATTGAATCCAGGAAATGGTAAGTGTGCTTCAAGATTCATGAGACTGGAGGGCGGGTATCTGAAGCTATTGAAATGGAAATGGTGTGACCTGGAAATGGTGATGGGGTTTCTCTCTCAGAATCTGCCAGCCAGAGGTCACCATGGCTGCTAAGCCCTCTATGTTCCTTAGCTCCTCCTACGTGATGACTTTTCTAAATGTACAAGAAGCAGAATCTCAAATGCTTCAGAATCGTGTTCTTTCAAGTCTTTCAAAGGTCTGAAAAAAAGATTCTAAATTTTCTTATTTTTATTGTCTTTTTTTACATGACAGTATAATTTATTTTGATATAATTATACATGCATGGAATGTATCTGATTTTAATTAGGACACCCATTTTTGTGGACATACATGATGGTGGGATTCAGTGTGGTATATAGGGAACATTTCTAAGTTTTCATCTACAGGTCACATTCCCAATGCCAACTTTCTCTCTCCACCTTATCAACTATTTAGAAAGGTGCTCTAATTATTCCAATTTTAGCTACTGTGGACAGTGCTATAATTAAAATGGTAATACAGCTACTTCTTTGACATGATTCCAATTCTTTTAGATATATACCCAGAATTATTATTACTGGATTATGGGTATTTCTCTATTTTATTTTCTAAAAAAAAAGATTTCATGTACTGTTTTTAAAGACAACTTTAACAAATTTATATTTTCATCATCAGTTGTACAAGAATTTCCTTTTATCTATGTCTATATAATCTGGAGTGATTTTAATTTTTCTTGTGTTTTACCATAGCCATGCTAAGAACTGAGTTCAGACTACAGAAAGTATATATGACTGGCACATATAATTACTGAGGCAAATTATAATCCAGGCTGTGAAGAAGCTACTGTTAAGAATATGCTGTAAATAATCAGAAATCTGTGATAGTTAGCCTTTTTTCTGCATGGTCCCTAAGAATTTTAGCCCATTAATTTGCTTCCAAAACAATTTTAGTCCATTGGGTTATGATCTATGGTGACTGGAACATGCTAAGTCACATTTTCTCCCAGAGATTGGAGATTTAGAACATAGGCCCTTAAAGAGAAGATGTTAAATTTCAATAGTTCTACAAACTCAGGAGGAATTTTTAGGCCTGTAATTATTACTAGAGACAGGGCTCAGAAAGTCCTGAACTCTTATTTAGGCTGTCAGTGCATACTGTATTTCTCCCTATGAAATCCATGATGCAATCAAGATAGACGCTTAACTGTCAGCAACAGGAGTTGGTGAAATATGCTCGCAAGACTTCTCTAAGAAAAAAAAATGACAAGTTTGAGATATAAATCTTCTTCCCTGAAACCCTGTAATGGAGTCCATGGATGTACTTGGATACTGTAGAAAATTAACACTTTATGTGGTTTTTTTTAGTCATGCATATCAAATCACTTTCATTCTCAACACCAGATAAATTAAAATGCAAACCACAGAAATGTTTAGAGACAATGCATGTTTGGTTCCAATGTCCTTTTACTCAAGGTGACAGTGTCTCTTGGGAATTTGGTTTCAATTATATTGCATTTTACTAAGGCAAGATTGTGTTTCAAGTGTATCTTAGATTTTTCTGCTCATTTGAGGGTAAATATATTCTCAGTTGCCTGAAGTTTTTCAATGCATTTATGGCTTTGTTAAACAGGCACCTGAATCCTGAGTAGATGTTTATTTAGATTATTTCATATGTACATGGCAAGTTAAGAGTAACATTCTGCTGTTTTTCTAGTATAACCCTCCACTCCCTTAACCTGTGTCTTTAATGTGGTTCCAGGTTTTGAAATCTAGACTGAGCACATTGTGCACATACTCTCAGTGAATTATATACCTCACCCTCAACATTTTGTTTAAGATTAGATTGTATAATACTTTTATATCTAATGTTGTTTTTCATAATGGTTAGGTTTATATAGGATATTGCAATTTTCTTAACAATACAAAATTTATAAATAAATATGGATTAACCCATATGATTTGTATTATTTCTTGATATGTATTATTTTAAGGTTATAGTTTTATAATATGTGTTAGTATCAGATACTAATAGCTACTTCATTTGCTCCTACAAATCAGAAGTCTTGGAGCTATTTTACATGTGCTTTACCTCCAAGATGAATATTAGAAAAATATTTTTGCTTTAGTCCCTTCTTCCATTAACAAAGCATGCTGAGCCAGCCCTGGTGCTAATTCCCTCTAATTTCAGTGGGTCTGGAGGCTGAGGCAGAATAATCACAATTTCAAAGCCAGTCTCCATAATTAAGTGAAATCCTCTCTTAAGTTTTTTTTGTTTTGTTTTGTTTTGTTTTAAAGAGCTGGGAATGTGGCTCAGTGGTAGCATCCCTTGGTTCAATTCCTGGTATAAAAGGAAAGAACAGAACAAAACAAAATGAAACAAAACAAAAAAAAGCATGCTGAAATTTTGATGGGAGAATAGATTTATTTGAGAGAAAATGTTATTTTTCTAATAATGAGATTTTGTCTACATCAATGTTCTATGTAATTGAGTCTTCTATATGCTTCTAATATTTTCTTTTATTTTTTGTGGGTTACTGGGCATTGAACTCAGGGATACTTGATTACTGAGCCACATTCTCAGCCTCATTTTGTATTGTTCTTAGATACAGGGTCTGACTGAATTGCTTATGATCTTGTTTTTGCTGAGGCTGGCTTTGAACTCATGACTCTCCTGCCTCAGCCATATGAGCCTCTGGGATTACAGTTGTGTGCCACTGCACCTGGCCTATTTCTATTATTTTTATTTTCTAATAAATTCTACATATTTTTATTTACAATAGATATACATATGACTGAGCATGTTGATAATCTGTCTGTAACCCTATAGGCTCAGGAGGCAAGGATGGATAACAAGATTGAGGCCTGAGTCTCCTGGCTGAGAGTTTTACTTGCACTCACCAAAGCCTCATTCTGCACTTCTCTTTTTCTCTTATATTACATTCCAGTGTGACCCAGTGACAGGCACATATGAGGAGGCTCAATAGGGTGTGTACCTGGGAGCACTAAATATTTTATTTTATTTTATTTTATTTCAAAAATGTCAACTTTTGTTATATGGATTATTTGTATTCTCTATATTAGTTATCTCCATTCTAGTATTTTTTCTTTCTTTTTCTTTGCTTATGTTGTTTTTAGTAGGGTCTTCCTTCCTTCCTTCCTTCCTTCCTTCCTTCCTTCCTTCCTTCCTTCCTTCCTTCCTTTCTACCTTCCTTCCTTCCTTTCATTTGTTCATTTTTGTAGTACTGGAAATTGTGCCTAGGAACACTCTACCACTGAGATATATCCGCAGGCTTTCTTATTTCTAAATTTTGGGATGGGATCTAGTTCAGTTGTCAAAATTGGCATCCAATTTGTGAGACTCCTGCCATAGAAATTTAAACTTCGTAATTTTTTTAACTTCAGGTGCACTTGACTCTTAAAGCACATCCCAAGCCCTATTTTGTATTTTATTTAGAGACAGGGTCTCAGTGAGTCACTTAGCACCTCACTTTTGTTGACACTGGCTCTCAACTGGTGATCCTTCTCCCTCAGTCTCCAGAGACACTGGAATTGCAGGTATTCATCACCACATCTGTCTCACATTGTTTTATACTGTATATACCTTCATGAGGATTTATACATTTTTAAGCTTTTGAAATGAATTTTTTGACCTAAAAGTCATCTATACTCTTATATTAAAACATTTAAATTCTTTATTTGGCTATTATTACTGGAGGCTTTTACATTTTCTTATGATTTTTCCTTTCTCTCTTCATCTCCCTTTATCATCATGAAGGTCTGTTTTATTTATTTTTATGAGGCTTTTGCAGTGGTGATAAGCTCTTGAACTTTTGTTAACTGGGGCTACCGGATATTTTGTTTTGTGGAGGACAGTACCACTGCATATGGTATTATTATTTGACAATATTTTTTCCTTGAGGACTTTGAATATATCATCCCAGAATTTGTAGCCTGAAGAGTTTCTGCTGAGAAATTTCCAGATATTTCTGCATGCTCACTCCTATTGGGCAAGCTACTGTTACTTTTCTTTTGATGAGATTTTGTTTCTCTATGTCTAGTTTAATTACAGTATGTTTTGGTGTGTGTCTTCAATTTTTTGTTGTCATTTATTCAGATTTTCTTAACTCTATGTTCATATGTCTCTTCACAATTAGAAAAATTTTGTCCACATTAATTTCAAGTTTTGGAGACCTTTATTTTTTCCTCTTCTGCAGTGCACATAATGGTGTTTGATAAGACTGTCATACTTTAATTTATCTTTATTTTTTCCACTGTGCTTTAATTAAGCATTCCAACATTTTGGTTGTTTCTGTATTTCTGACTAGGACAGTTGCTTCATGCTTATTTAATTCATTTTTCTCACCATGTGCAATGGTGAGAAATTTCAGTAATTTAGGAGTAATTCCAGTAATTTAAGAGGCAGAAGCAGGATTGAGGCCAAACTTGACAATATAGTGAGACCCTGTTTCAAATTAAACAAAACTAAAAGATAGTGGGAGGTAGCATTCAGGAGTTTCTGTTTCTCTGTATTGCTGATATCACTTCTTCAGTACAGTTGTGTAATTTCTCTTCCTAGATCTGGAAATGTGTTTTCATTGGGTGACATGTTATATTTCCTAATGGAAATGTAGAATGTTTCATATGTGTGTAGGTGTTTTGTGTTTGTGTGTTTGCTTATGTGTGAATGTACCTGTCTTTGATGAGGGCTATTTAAGAAGAAAGGCTATCTTCACAATATTTACAATATTATTATTTTTTCTATATATATATATTAGTATTGTGGATTTTTAAATTTTATTTAGAGACAGAGTCTTACTGATTTACTTAGTACCAATTTAAGTTGTTGAGGCTGGCTTAACTTGTGATTCTACTGACCCAGGCTCCTGATCCACTGTAATTTCTGGTATACATCACCATGACTGGCTGTTCCTATTTTTAAATAACATTTTTTTCAAGGTTCCAGTCATGTTGTGTTTTAGTTTTAACCAGTTTAGCTCTTTAGTGTCTTCCTCTTCTCTCTCTTTTTTATTTCATTCTCTCATTCCCTTTTTACTGATCTCTCTCTCAGACATGTTGTGCATGACTGGTGGCCAGAACCCTAGCAAGCACCTGTTTCCTCTTTAATTACAAATAAGTGTACCTAGGATTTTTGTTGATCATGATATTTGGTAAAATGTTCTTGCCTTACATCAGATTTGTTTTATTTTCTACTGTGGGGGTCATTTTTAATTATTTAACTTTATTTTAGTATACACTTCTGCACTGTATATATTTTATTCTAAAGTGTTAAGATGAAAATCATACCTGGGCTTGATGGTGAAGGTGTAGCTCAGAGGGGGAGCCAGCCCTAGAAAGGGTGAAGCCCTGAGTTTGGTACCACACAGAGGTATAGTTTACTACTACACACAGATATCAATCATTTTTTATAATTTAATAGCAGAATAAGCTTACAAGTTTATTATTTAAAAAATGAAACTATACATATTTAGTTTATATTTGATTTTAGTATATTCTTTGTATCTTCATTGTTCATGCATCCAAAAATGTACATAATTATATGATCATAAAAGTCACTTAAAAATAAATGGAGACACTCATTTTATATCAATTATTATAAGGGTGTTTCTGATGTGTGTGCATGAGTACATGGATGCTCAAGCTCATGTCATAAAGTATGTTTTAAACTTTTTACAGTAAAAAATATATCTTGAACATTTTCCTGAGCATGTAACCAATTTTCATTATTCTCTGGGTGCTGATTATGGTGAACACATATTTATGTGCCTGCATGTGTGTATTTGTGTGAGAGCATCTGTAGTGACCTGTCATGCAAATTTATGATGCAACTCTGAATTGTTTTCACCTAAGAAATATACTGTAAACTTCATTTGATGTTACCTGGTGCTTAATTGATTCTTCAGGCCCAACTCCAGTGATTTCAAGATATCTGTTTTTTTGTGTTTCCTCTGCCAACTTTAGTTCTTTGACTTGAGGTGAATTTCTTAATATCTGTGACATAGTTGTCTACACATAAAAATTGAGATATTTCACAGGCTACTGTTTTGCTTGATAAATTAATGAGTTTAAAACATTTACAATAATGAATAGCATTAATGTATCCAGAAGACAGTCTTTTCTGCTGCTGTACATATAGTGCTTTTTAGATTCTTATTGTTCTTTCAAGCCAACATATACTTTGAATTTTCGGAGTATCAAGTCATGCTCTGCTCATTTTGTTGCTGAATGCCACCTGGTGTGTAGAAGGTGATTATTACTTCTGTAAATGTAAGCATATACTTTTTTAATTTATATGTTTTTTTATTGTCCACAAAAGGAAAAATAAACAAAACACAGATTTAGAGCATGTCACAATGTTTTATGAAAAAATGTTGCAAAACACAACTAGGGATATATAATTTCTAAACACTTAGATATCTCCTACACAAAGTATCTGTTCAAGTTTTGCCTAATTATTCTTTTGAGGTTCCTGTTATTTCCTTTCATATTTTAAGTGTTTGGTTGTGTGTGAGAAAGTTAGTTTCCCCCACTCTGTCACTTCTCTTTGTACCCTTTCATAAATAAAATTCATCAAATTAAATACAATTTATTTGATGATTACAATTTCTATATTAATGTTGTCCAGCTTATGCATTTGTTTATTCATTTTTGGTCCCACAAATTGAATCCAGGTGCATTTAAACACTGAGATATATCCTCAGACCTTTTTTTATTATGAGAAATGTTTTTGCTAATTTGTTTAGGACCTCACTCAGTTGCTGAGGCTGACTTTGACCTTGAGATCCTCCTGCCTTAGGCTTCCAAGTCACTGGAATTACAGGTGAGAATCACAGCATCTGGTTTTCATTATCTTTTTAAAGTAAGTTTGATTTTATTGAACATAGAAAAAGCAGGACAATCATCAAAATTATACAGGTCACTTGGTTATCACTAAGGGATCACAATGTAACTACTGCCTACAACACATATAATTTTTTAAAATATTTTTTTAGGTATAGATGGACACAATGTCTTTATTTTATTGCTTTGTATGTGGTGCCAAGGATCGAACCCAGGGCCTCACGCATGTGAGGCAAGCGCTCTACCTCTGAGCCACAATCCCAGTCCCAACACATAGAATCTTAATGTTGTCCAAGTTAACCTCTTCTTGCCTATTTCACTTATGGTCCATTGTATTCTCCTAAGTGGTAAGTACTATTTTTCTGTTCTAATGCTGTTATTCTTTAAAACAAAAAATGAAAAAAAGTGTGTCAATTTATTAAATTATTTTAAATAATGGAATTTAAAGGGACAGCTGACTCTATCCTATTTTTCTGCTCTCTGAGAGAGATCCAATAATTGGATGGCACAGTATGTAGTGCTAAGAAAGTGTGTAGGTAAGAATTATTCAAGAACAAATAACTGTGGATATGTGTGAGGAAAGGAAGAAGAGAGAAAGTGAGAAAAAATAAGACAAACTGAACAGCAGTAGGAGGGAGGTCAGTGTCTTGATAAGCAAAAATAAACCTTGAAAGAAAGAAGGTGGCAGGCCTTTCGATTGCTATTAAAAGTGCATAAAATTTTACATACATGTAATTTCACCTATGGGTTTTGTTTGTATTATGGTTCTGTGGTTTTTATTTTTGCAAATTAACTTCTTTTTCCTTTTAATTCAGATGGCTTACTTTTTATATATACATATAACATTCCAGATGGTTTTAGGATTTTTACTCTGGTCCTTTCTTCCATTAAAGTAAAATATGCTATTGTTTAAATTTGGTAATATTTTAGAATTAGGGGTAATTTTACATTTGGAAGTAATAATTTTTTTATGTAAACAAATCATGTGTATTATTGAGTTTTTTTATTTTATTTTTTATATTTTTAATTCTTAAAGTCCATATATTTTCTAAATTATATACATATAATATATGTGTGTGATGTCTATATATAATTATGTGTTTTTTTATAATATTTCTCAAGCTGAATACAGTATAATGAAAATGGCTTCTAGAAATTATCTTTTTCACCCTTTCCTACTTATCTATTTTCTGATGTGCATTCCCTTTTTTTATGCCCTGGGTTTAACTTATTTGGAAGAATGCTGCCATATTTTTATATGTTATTATGTTTTATATCTAATAATTTTTACAAGCATATGCTTCTGCTGGGAAACAATTCCATATTTTTAATAGCTAGTTTCTTCAATGAAACAGCAATTTTTACTCCCTCTTTAGTTTATGAGCATTTGTTTGTTCCATATGTTTACTGATATAATTTAATTTTGTCACACAAATGTAATTTTACTATGCTTTTTCTTAATTTGTAAAGATATTGAGCTATTTTATAATTATTGAACACTTACATTTCTCCTTTTAAAGTGGCTATTGTAGTCTCCTTTGTCACTGAAGATTCAATGCAGTCGTGCTTAACCACTGAGACACATTTTTAGCTCTTGTATATTTTATTTAGAGATAGGGTTTTAATAAATAGCTTAAGACCTCAATAAACTGCTGAAAGACTTGCTCTTCCCTCAAAAAACTACCTCAGTGTTCCATGCTGCTTAGAGTACTGTCATGTGCCACTGTGCCAGGGTCTTGCCTTCTCTTTTGGGGTGTTTCTCTTTTTACTTTCTTTTCATTTTTTATTTACATTTTTGGTAGCCAGTTATAAAGTCAGGGGTGCTTAACTACAGTGTAACACCCTTCAATCATTAATTTATTCTTTTGTTTTGGGACAGAGTCCCACTAAGTTGCTTATAGATTGGAGAAGTTGCTAAGGATAGCTTTAAATTTGTGATTCTCCTGGCTTTTAATTTTTTTCTTCTTTTTCAAAGTATTTTTATACATGAAACAATTACTTTCTCCCAATCTGTCAATTCAATTTTTACCCTTTAAGAGTATCATATTATAAATATAAATTTTATTTAATATTTCTTAGTTTTATTATAGATATTATTTAAATTTACCAATAAATAACTTTGTCTTATTATTATCATCTTCACCATCGTGATGGTTATCTTTTTGAGTGATTTAAAAGAGGTGTGCTATAGTACTCAACCACATTCACAGTTCTTTCTATGCTAATTAAGGATGGTGTTATGTTTTTTACTGATGCCTATTCTCTTTGGTTTGGGGGTGAGTAGTCAGACCTGAGATTTTGAATCTCCAGAATCAGGCCTTTTCATTAGTAATATGGTAACTTTAATGGCTAATTTGAATTGTAAATTTGAATGAATTAAGTGATGCCAATGATTAAGAGACTTATGTTTGTCAATAAAAGTGTGTTTAAAATTGATCGGGATGTGGATTAGCCAACTGAAATTGAGATGCTTCCTAAGTATAGGCAGCACCATCCAATGGAATGATGACTTTGATGGGATAAAAGAAAAAGTAAGCAGCAGCAGATGTAAACTCAATTCTTTTTTAGTGGGTTCTTGATTGCTGCTTTAATTATGTGAAGGTATCAGACACATGGTTCTTCACTCTTTCAAAGAGGGTTCTGCCAGTAATTCTCCAGACAGTTTCCATATGCCTTCAGTCTTAGTCTAGAGTAGAACCATTGATCCCTCTTGTTCTAGGATGGATAAGCTACTAGTTCTTTCTGCTGTTCACTCTTCAGACAGCCATTTTGGGCTACCCAGCTTCTGCTCACATAACTCACCTAAAAATCTACTTTTTATAATTATATTTCCTCTTGATTCTGTTTCTCTAGAGAAGCCTGACTAATATAGTAACTTCTATACAAAATGTTTTTTTTAACTTGTCCTTTGCCACTTTGCCATTTTTATGATTTTTTTGCAATTATCATACTTTGACTGAAATTACTTTCTCTATCAATCTATCTTTTTTTTCTCTTTTTCTGGGACCAGGAATTTAACCCAGAGGTGTTTAACCATTGAGCTATACCCCTTCTTTTTTAAGACATAACAATGCTATTGCTGAAAGCCTAGCTAAATTGTTGAGACTAATTTTAAACTTAATATCTGCCTGCATCACCTCTTGAGCCACTGGGATTAGATGAATGCACCACCATGTGTGACTATCAATATATTTTCCATGAAGCCTTTTATACATCTCATTTCATGGTATATGTTTGATTTTTTTTCTTTTAAGTCTTACTGTATTTTTTTATTTAATACATTCAATTCTCCATAGCTCATAAAAATTTCTTCATTTTTCTGTATTTCTTGTGCACTTACTATATGATATAGCCATATGTATGTTATATTTATCATAGTTTCTGATAGAAAATATTTTATGTTCTCCATGTTATTACAGATTTCTACTATAAATTGTGAAAAAGTAAGTCTTTGAGTAGGGCTTAAGCCTCCTTGAGAAAATATATTCTTTCTCTTGGTTATTTGGGTTAATTTAAGGTTGTTGCATGTAGTCATTTGGTAAATCCAAATAAATCAAAGTACTCAGATGAGGAAGATATACTAGTTTTGTCTTTCCATAATATGGATGAGACCACCAAAGGCTTAGCTTGAGAAAGGGTACTTACAGCCTCCATTTTTTTCTTTCTTGTTTGAGCCACAAGTCGCAGCAGGGAGCATCATAAAAAGACAAAATGCCCATGGTGTGGGCAGGCATAGAGAAATAAAGTAATGAGTCAGGCAGCATAACAATGTGGTTGCTCTGGTCAAAAAATACTTCACCAGGACTCTGCGCTAGGCTCTCAGGGACCAAAGCTGGAAGTGGTGGAGGTGCCGTTTTCCAGCCAGCTTCCTGGCATCATTCTGCAGCTCAACATCCCACGCAGGAATTTCGCTCGTGTATGTGTGAGTACAGGATCACCGGGAGGCAGCGGTAGCCAGGAGGCGTGGCTTCAGCGCCGGCCGCAGAGGCACGGTTGCAGCCGGGGCCTCGGCCCAGGGCTCCGGCTATCCGAGACTGAGACTGGAAGTAGCGGGGTGCCATCTTCCAACCAGTTTTTTGGCAGCTCTCTGCGCCTTGCCGCCCCACGCAGGAGTCTCGCTCGCGTGTGTGAGCGCAGAGCCACCGGGAGGCAGCGGTAGCCGGGAGGCGCGTCTTCGGTGCCGGCCAGA
>PVHX01032812.1:0-13592 GCA_004024805.1 Geosciurus inauris
TGCAGGGCACGATGTGGCACAGACACGTGGGGACAGGCTGACGAGTCTGCTCTGGTTTGTGCTCATGCAGCAGTGAGAAGAGCAGGGCAGGCGGGAGGCCCTCCTGACGCCCAGGGCCTGACCTCAAGCCTGGACACACAGGACCTCTGCACAGCCAGGTGGACAGCCAACGGTGGCGCAGGATCCTGGCCTGTCCTGGCGCGGGCGCCTCACAGGGCTGTGTCCATGCCACGGGCTCCCGCCCTCCTGCTCTCCAGCCTCGAGCCATACCAAGCCCCACCAGGCCACTGCAGCTCCACCTCCCCGGGCGGCACGGGCCAAGCCTCGGAGACCCAGGCCACAGCCCCTGTGCTCAGGAAGGGACCAGGCAGGCCGTCCTGCCACCTGGGGTGGCCACACCCATTCACAGCAGAACTGCTCCTGCTGCCTGTTGCAAAGGAAACCCCACCCTGGAATCAGGTGGGCTGAGCCCCGAGCTGGGAGAACCTGGAACTGCTGGCTGGGTGCTGACACCTGCAAGTGCTGAGGCCACGCAACACCTGGGTGCACAGTCCCCCGTGCGCACAATCCCCCGTGTGCTCAGTCCCCCATGTGCTCAGTCCCCCATGTGCTCAGTCCCCCATGTGCTCAGTCCCCTGGGTACACAGTCCTGTTTGCTCAGTCCTCTGGGTTCACAGTCCCCTGGGTACATAGTCCCCTGGGTGCTCAGTCCCCCGTGTGTTCAGTCCCCTTTGTGCTCAGTCCCCCGTGTGCTCAGTCCCCTATGTGCTCAGTCCCCCATGTGCTCAGTCCCCTATGTGCTCAGTCCCCCGTGTGCTCAGTCCCCCATGTGCTCAGTCCCCTGGGTACACAGTCCCCATTTGCTCAGTTTTCTTGTTTCACAGTCCTCTGAGTACATAGTCCCCTGGGTGCTCAATCCCTTGTGTGCTAAGTCCCCAGGTGCTCAGTCCCCTGGGTACACAGTCCTCTGTTTGCTCAGTCCTCTGGGTTCACAGACCCCTGGGTACATAGTCCTCTGGGTGCTCAATCCCTTGGGTGCTAAGTCCCTGGGTGCACCGTCCCCTGGGTACACTGTTCCCTGCGTGCTCAATCTCTTGGGTGCTAAGTCCTCAGGTGCTCAGTCCCCTGTGTGCTCAGTCCCCTGGGTGCACGTTTTCCTGGGTGCTCAGTCCCCTGGGTGCTAAGTCCCTGGGTGCACAGACCCTTGAGTGCTCAGTCCCCTAGTGGTTCAGTCCCGTAGGTGTACAGTCCAATGTGTGCACAGTCCATTGGGTGCTTGGTCCCCTGGGTGCTCAGGCCCCTGGGTGCAAGCCTGTCCCGAATCAGCGCCCAGAAAGTGCCATCCCAGCTACTTGCCATGACTCTCAGAAGTAAGGGCAGCCACACAGGTCCTCCCACAATAGCTGGAGGTGGAAAGACCCCGAGGCCACCAGGGACCACGGGTAACAACACCTTGAGCCAGGAGCACCCTTCAGCCATGAAAAGGAGTGACCTCCGACTGGCTGAGGACCTGGCTGTGGGCAGGCGGGCTCTGTACGTGAAGGGGTCCAGGCTGGACTCTGCAGGACACTGGGTCACCTACAGGACTCATCCAGGACAGCAAATCCGGAGGCAGAGCCACAGGCCAGCTGGTGCTTGCCTGGGGTGCTGGGGCAGCTGCTGGGTCTGGCCAGAGAGAGGAGTGTCCGGCAGTGGGCAGAGGGCACACTGTGGATGAACCGAGGTGGTAAATGGCCCACTGACCATTGGCACTGCACGTGCTTGGCCTCAACTGGGAGGGAGGCAGGCCTCAGAAGGAGTCCTTGTGAGCTCAAGAGGCCAGCCTCCACTGTTGGAGGACGCCCCTGGGGAGGCTGGATGGCTCTGGCCTGAGTGGAGTGACTGGAGGGTGCTCGCCAAGCCCAGCGCAGGCTGCCCCCAGGTCAGGGCCCAAGGTGACCACTGGCTGCCGGGCTGACCCACCCCTGATGTGCCTGGCCCGGCTTCTGCAGTGCCCTCTCCTGGGGGCCTGGCTGACAGTCTGCCTCACGGCCCTGGAGAGACCTTGGTCTGCAGCGGGCGTGGGTGGGTCCCCACTGGCCCCTGGCCCATCTTCGGTCACGGCCCCCTCCCTTCCTGCCTCCTCAAGTTCAATGTGCTCATGGCGGCCCCTCCCTCAGGCAGGCGGGCCAGCGTCTGCTGGGGATCCGCCAACGGCACAGTGCCTCCCGCCCCTGGCGGGGACTGACTTCAAGGGGTGGCACAGGCTTCTGGCCCCCAGACCGCGCAGCCCATTCCCACACGGAAAAACCGACTCGCCGGCCACTTCCGGCCGCTGAATGTGCGAGCGCTGGGCGGTGGCTGTGGGCGGCACCGGGCACCGTTACCGGACCTGGCTGGGTCTCTCCTTTCTCCACACACAGATGCTCTTGAAGTCAGTTTGGGTTTTGTGGAAACTTCATTTTTATTTTTCCCTGTTTCTCTGGTAACACCAAAAACAAACCCACACAGCTGGTCACCTGGTCCCGGGCTGGAAGCTCAGCTGGACGCAGGCGCCAGAAGCCCGTCGAGGGTCGGACCAGCTCCTCCCCCATCGCCTTGCCTGCCCCTCCGGGGCACCAGGAGGCCAGACCCTGGTACACACCAGAATGGAAGCCCCTCTGCAAGGCTGGGAGGGCAGGGGACAGGGCGCTGGCCAAGCCACCAGCAGGCACTCCCTGTGGTGCCGGGGACGTGGCTCCCTCGTTCATCCTTCTTGTTGCAGAATACGGGCTCCCTGTGCCGCGCGGGTGCCCGTCTGCAGGCCCGCACCCCGCAGCTGGCTGCTTGCAGACCCCAGTTCTGATGACTTGCTCTGTTTTTGTTCTAAACCAACGATTTCCTGTTCTGACCCAGTTCAAACCCCAAACGCAGTCCCGTCAGCACAGGCCTTCCTACACCTCCCGTGGCTTCAGACGCGTCCTGCAGTGGCTCACCCGGCGTCAGGCCCCTCAAGGCGCTGTGTGGCGCGGGGAAGGGGCAGGGGCAGGGGCAGGGGCTGACCTCCAGGGCTGGTCCCAGCGGGCAGCTTTGCACAGCAGTGTGCTCAAGTGGCCACCAGCCCTGGGGACGGAGCTCCCCTCCGCTGTGCCATAAGGGTAGTGTGCCTGCTGCTCCTGCCTCCTGGCCAGCTCGAGTTCCATCCAGAGGACACAAGAAGACACCTGGGAAACCTCCCTGTGTCACCGTCCCAGCTGCCCTGCTGTGTGGCCTTTGCTGATTGTTCTACTGCTCTGGGGCCTGTTGGACGGAACGAAAACAAAGACCCCCAAGTCTTCTTGCCGTTTTCTGAACAGTCTTGTCTCAGCGAGCGCCTGCCGTGCATGTAAGGAGCGGGTACCAGACCGTCCAGAGCACTCCGGCCTGCAGTGTCGGCAGAGGGACGGTCAGGCCCGACAGCGATCTGGAAAGCAGGGTCTCGCTCTCCCGCCCAGGGTTCCTTCAGGAATCCCCTCCCTCTGTAAAAATGTGCCCAGGCCACAAGCCAGGGGAGAGTTGGGCTGCCATCCAGAACCACTGTGTGAGTGGCCAGGCAGGGCTGCAGACGGCCATCGGGCCCTCCTGTGGGTGTCTAGGCCCCCCAGAGTCGGGCCTGGGACTGTCAGGGCCAGAGCCGCCTAGACTCCTGCTCCTGCCAGGAGCGTGGAGAAGCCCGCACTCTTCCTGGAGCAGCAGCCCTCCCCAGCACGGTCCCTGCACTCCCAGGACCCGGCTCTGCACCTCCTCACAAGCCCTGGTCCTGGGCTGCACATGGCAGCCTGGGTCAGTCTTGCCCCCGTCCAGCTGGAAGGACTTGGGAAGGGAACCTGTTGCCGCCCCAGACAGCACCAGCTCTGTCCCGGCCCAACTGTAAGCTGTGGTCCACTTGGACTGCAGCCTCCTTCAAAAACACTAAATAAGGAAAATCACTGGACTTACAAAGAACAAAGCTACTGTTCCAGAAAGAGAGACGAGGCACCAGCTCGGGCCCTGGAGAGGCCGACGCCAAGAGGGGTGGACTGTGCAGGAGATGCCTTGGGAGAGAAGAGGAAGTGAGCCGGGGAGTGGGGAGCGGGCTGGCCAGGGCCCAGGAAAGGCGCAGGCAGGCTGGCGGAGGGCTCCTGGGCCCAGTGCCCCTCACAGAGTCCCGCACGCCACAGGAGTGGGCCTGCGTTTGTCCGGAGGTGCGGCAGGCTCTGGTGGCCCTGCGCCCACAGTGCACCCGAGGCTGCGGGGACTCCGAGCCGCACAGCCACGCTGAGGGCGGGAGCCGCGCCTGGCGACTCCCAGAGGGGACTTCAGCTCACCTCCCCAGTCCATCTGGTCTCCCGGGTAACGCAGACTCCCAGCCCTGAGGGGCTGAGCTGGGTGATTCCCATCAGGACGGGGCGGGCACTGGGGAGCCAGGGCCTCCCGCGCCCCCTCCTGCTCCCCCGAGTCCACCGTCCTCCTGCGTGCCCTGGCTGCTGTGGACGCTTGTCCAGTGGGACTCTGAGGACGAGGCCTTCGACCTGTAGAGCCGGGGTGGGGCGGGGTGCAGTCCAGGGAGCCTCTGCCCGCGTCCTGGCTGACGCTGCCCACGGAGCAGGTGCCGTGGACACAGAGCAGGAGAGGCAAGCCTGCCTGCAGCACCTGCTCTGTGGCCAGACGGAGGTGGCCCCGTGCCCCCAGGTGTCAGTCAGGCCCTTGGGACAGTGACACCAGGTGTCGTCACAGGGTCGGGGCTGTTCTCTGCTGCCGAGAACTTGGCACCCAGAGGCGGGGATCTTGGCCCCCCGACCACTGTGGTCAGCCCACCCACCTGCCCATCTCTCCTGTCCTGGGAAGGCCAGCGGAATCTGGCCAGGCCTGCTTGGCCCCCAGGTCTCCTGGAGGCACACCTCCCTGCTGGCGGGCGTTGATGTCCAGCACAAGCCTCCTGCACACAGCAGTCCCTCCACTGCTGTCACACCCCTGTCCCCAAGCCCTGTGCCCCATCTCCAGGCCTCTCCTCCCAGGTTCCTGGCCAGACAGCCAGCCCATCACCACAGTCCCGTAGAGGTCACTCCTCCTTCCGCACAGTGGGTGACCAGGCACTGTGTGACATGCCACCACCAGGAGGACCATCCTCCCCTAGGGCTGGTGTGGCTGCTGCTCAGCCTGGAACGGCCCCAGCGCCCCCTCCTCCGTCTGGCTTGGGGGGCCTTGGCGGGCAGCTGGGCTGCCTCTCGCTCCCTCTCCCGTCCCTCCATGGACACTGCTGCTGGCCATGTGGCCCTGAGAAGGGGCAGGGCCTGTTGGCCCACCTGGGAAGGATGCATCTCACACATGTGGTCACTGGGTCCCTGGCCACGCTCTCTATGTCTACCCAGGCCGTGGTTCCCACAGGGCACACAGTTCCCCACAGCCAGTGGCACCAGCCCATCCATGCTCATCCTGCCTGCTTGGCTCAGGGCCTCCATGTGGCCCGTCCGGCAGTGCTCGGGCGGTGGTCCAGGCTTCTCTGCCCTGCTCTGCCGGGGACAGCCCTGCTCCTCAGCAGGGAAAGAGGCCTCTGCCACCAGCAGCCACAGCAAGGCGGGAGCCTGTGGCCTGTGCTGCCCGCAGCGGCTCGCTCAGCGCTCCTGTGGGGGCCTCGTCATGCCCAGGCCACTGGGCTCTCCAGGGTGACCGTGGGGTAAGGAGCCGTCCTGCTCTAGGTTGGAGGCCTGTGCTCGGCCTTTTCCCCAGGTCTGCATGCAGAGGAAGACTGTGGCCTCCCGGGCCAGCCATGCCAATCAAGTCTGCGCCCCAGGACTGGGAGACGGCCCGGGGGTCTGCAGAGTGAAGGGACCGTGGTGAGCAGCATCTGGGGCCGTGCATTTCCTGGCGGGCAGGAGCCCTGGGACACTGGGGTCTCTGAACAGCCATCTGTTCAGACTCTGCCTCCAGCAGCTCGGAGCCTGAGTCTTTCCTCCCCCAAGCAGACACCACATGAGGGCTGGTCTTGGGGGTCCTCCAACAAGCTCCCTGTGGACGGTGGGGTGGAGGGCTGCAGCCCCACGGTGCGCTAAGCCCTCTGAGGCCCCTCCCTCCCTCTGTGCTCCTCCGCCCCGCCCTACACCAGGCTGCTCCGCCTCACCTGGGGCTCAGAGCCACCGGCTGGACAAACCGTGAGCCGGGATAGGTCTCTTCTTCCGAGTTGTCCTGTTGGGTACTTAGGTCAGCGGGAGGATGCCGGCCAGCACAGGGGCCATTGGCCATCTGCGCCTGCGTGTGTGCGGCTGACTGTGGCTTCTCACTGAGGCCTCCGGCTCTGATGCTGGCGTCCACTCCCAACCTCCTCACCTAGTCACACGTCCTCTCCAGCCTTGAGATCCCTGGCCACACCGCCATGGTCAGCCGGTCCTGGAAGGGCAGCTGCATAACTGTTAACCTGAAAGGAGCGCATCCACGTCTCCCAGGACGACCAGGACACACCCTCCTGCGCCTCCACAGGGCGCCGGCCCCAGCTCAGCAGTGGCACCTCCACAGGCCACGCGGGAGGGGTCCCAGTGGGCTGCCTGGGACCTGTGAGGAGGCTGCGGCAAGGCCTCCCAGGGAGCCCGGAGTTGGGCCTCCTCCTCCAAACAAGGCATCGCTGAGAGGGGGCGAGCCACAAGGAGCTGGCTGTGCTCGGGCTCAGAACAAAGCCGCCGAAGAAGACACCACCCGCCTCGCCTGTCGCTGAGGCCACCTCCGTCAACTCCTCGAACCCTCAGAAGTCCACAACCTGCTTCTAAAGTTCAGGAGAGAAACAAAAGAAGGACCCGGAATAGCAAGACCTCGAGAGGCAGCCATACCTGTACCAAAGCTCCAGGAAGAAACGGCACCCACGAGCTGGGCTGACCCGACTCAGACCCCAGAGGAGCAGAGTCGAGGCCTTGGCTGGTCTGCGGGCAGCTGTCCAGTGACCCATGGGACAGAGCCCTCTGCCAGTGCCCTCTTCAGCAGCTTCTCGTCCCTGTGGGAAGGGCCACCCCTCGACCCCTGGACACCACACAGTGACCCCAGTGCCACTGACCCACAGAGGAGGGTGAGACTGGAGACATCTCAGAAACGGGGGAGATCCACACACGCTGGGATCAGGCGCCTGTGGCTTAGGACAGAGTGAACCTCGAAAGGCAAATGTCGCCAAGTGCACTCCGTGAGACTGCTGCCCTTCCCAAGGCTCGCGGGGGTGAAGACCCCCCTGCACAAGCTGACACAGGCACTGTCCCAGTGAGCACAGGGCCTGCGGATCACGGCAGCCCGGCCACCACCACTGTGGGAGCTGAGAGGCCGCGGGATCCGCCGCGTCACCGCCCTCGCCAGCCAGGCGAAGGCTCGGGTCAGGGAGCTTGAACGGCAGCTATCTCGGCCCAGGTGCTCAGAGTTCAGTGGCGTAGGCTTCTTCCCTGAGGAACATGACCCGCCCCGTCATCTTGGCTCTTGGGGAGCCTCATGAGGAGTAGAGGGTGGGGCAGGGAGCAGGCCCGGGCTGTTGCGGAAGCTGAGGTTGGAGCTGGCTGAAGGCGCCCCAGCTGCCCAGCCTTCTCCTGGGAACAGTGGTGATGCTGTTCCCAGGAAAAAGTCGCCCCCGGCCCTCTGTGGCCCACGGTGATGCTGTCTGTATATTCCATACGAAGGTGCAGTCCTTTCCCTTCGTGAACTACACTGATGTGCATTAAACCAATATAAACAACGAAAAAAGAACTATAAAGTTTCATGCTAAGTAACAATATTTGCAATGAAATACAAGAATTTAAATAGACACTTTTGGACGAATATAGACCAAAGGTCAATGATCATATTAAAATATGCAAATATAAATCACAGTAAGATACCACTCCACACTTACCCACTAAAAAGGCCTAATGTGAAAGACTGGCCGTATTAAGTGCCAGCGAGGTCGGGATAACCGGCAGCCGTACAAACGAGGCAGCCACTTTTGAGACCCCAGCTGACAACACACCAGGACTCTGGGGAGGCTGCACAGCCAGAATGTGAGACAAGACGTCCCGCAGCCGGAGACCCGCAGCTGGAGAGAGAAGGCAAGGAGGCCGGCCTGGCGGGGGTGGGCGGCCAGCACGAGCACTGCATGCTCCCGCCACGGGGGCCTCTTTAAAAAGCAAACCCAGCTTCAAAAATTAGCATCTGCCCGAGGGGGTGAGTCAGACGCAGAAGGACACAGGGAACTTTTGAGAATGTTCTAGATCCTGATTGTCCTGGTTGAAAGGTCTACATATTTGTCAAAGCTCGTCAAACTTGAAATCAGTACAATTTAGAGGATGTTGATTCTGTGTCAATAAATTTTATTTATTTAAATTTCTGTTTGGAAAGTAGAAGCCTTCTGTTTGACGACGTGGAGAACCACACTCCCCGAACGACACCGAGCACGATAACAATGGCCCTCAAGAGCGTCCAGCTGACTGGAAAATGCTCTTTGTAAGTCAAAACTAAAGTGAGTTTGGGAACGCAGACAGAAGCCAGATTCCAATGAGGATATCTGAAGAAATTTCGTGAATCTTTCATTTTCTAAAAATTCTAAGAAAGGGCCACAGGAATTGAACTTCCAGGCTGAAGCCCCGAGTGGGCCATTCTCCACGCAAACACCAGGGCAGGCCGCAGAGCAGCAAGCTCAGAGACCTCCAGGACTCGGGGAAAGCTGTGAGGTGTGCAGAGGGCACTCGCCCGGCCTGAGTCCTCAAAGGCCAGGGCGGGTCGAAGGTCCAGGACTAACCCGCGCCCAGCCTTCTGCACCCCCAGCAGCAGCGGCGACCCGTGCAGGCTTTCCAAGGAGATCACCCGGGGGCGTGGCAGAGCCGCACTCAGGGTGCGGAGTATGAGCAGAGGCTGAATCAGTACAGATGCCAGGGGCCAGCGGCACTGCCCGCTCCACTCAGGTCAGAAAGAACGGAGCCGAGACGGTGGTGGGAGGGCGCTGGGCTGCAGCCCCGGGAGCATCCTCCACTCTAGAGAGGGGTCGGGATGCCCACTGTGTGGGAGCCGTGGCCAGCTCCCTGTCCAGGCAGGTGCGGGTAATGGTGTCTGCTCTGTGATTTGGGCCGGAGGCTGGTTCTTGCGAGCCTCTTTGACAGAATGGATTGCCTCAGGCTGGGCCTGGGAGGCGGCTTGCTGAGCACAGGAGCGGAGTCTTCCAGGAGGACACACGCTACCCAGGTCCACCCGCCTGGTGGTTGTGAGGGCCTGACACCAGGCCACGTGGGCCACTGCCCCTGCCACCAAGGGGCCTCCCCGGTAGCAGGGGTGACCACTGGGCTCTGGGAGCAGAGGCCAGCTGGAAAGAGGTCATTCTTCCCCAGTAACAGGAGCCTCTCCTCTGCAGAGGGTCACAAGGGCCTGGTGATGGGGCCCAAGCCGCTCTGATGCCAGGGGTGGTGCCCAACCTGCCACCCACCAAGTCCTGGGGCAGTGAGGGGCGGCCTAGGGTGTGAACCTGGAGGAGTCAGGCTCAGCAAATGCCCTACTCGCAGCCCTGAACCCACAGGGGACCCCAGCCCTGGCTGCCCAGCCATCGGGAAACCCAAGGATCCGGCGGGCAGCCCAGATGTGCGCCAGGACCCACAGCTGCCCTCAGGCTCCGCCTCGCCGGCCTCAGCGCTCTGTGGCCCTGTATGGACTGGGGCCTCTGCAGAGGACAGGAGAGGCTCTGAGCCGGCTGTACAGACACAGCCCTTGCACAGTCTCCACGCTGGCTACAGGCGTAATTGGAAACAGCCGGGTGACTCAGGAGGCGGCACCACCCCCACAGCTCACAGGCACGTCCGGTTCCCTCCTGGGGCTTCCAGCAGGGCTTCCCGTGAGCCCCCAGCTGACATGTGCTGGCCACACAGCTGAGCTCATCTGGCTGGGCATTCTGGAAGGCTCCGTTCCCACACACCCAGCCTGACAGTGGGATGCCTCGTCCCAGCCAACACATCTGGCTACATGCTGCGCATGTGTTTTCACGCCTACACGCGTGGACACGCCAACACACACACGGCGATGCTCCACCCACCTGTACTCACACGCAGGCACACACAGGCACACGCGTGTGGGTAGACTGTGCCCAGCGCTTGTGTGTGTGCACTCAGACATGTGCACATGTGTGTAGGCACAGGCGTCTTAGACGTACATGCACGCATGCGCTTTTACACACTTACACGACCACACACGCGCACACGGGGTTTCCCCCAGCTCCTCGTGGCCTCCCAGGCCCAGGCCCTGAAGCACTGGTGCAGGCCTCCCCACACCTGCCCAGGCCCCTTGCAGGACGTTGTGGACTGCGGGCCCTCACCTGGGGAGAAGCAGCCCCTTGGTGAGGGGGCACATGGGCACACCTGCCCCCGCCCTGCCCCACCTTCCCCAGACCTGCTATCCCCGTCCCTGGAGACAAGGGGCCCAGAGAGAGAGTGAGAAGAGGGCCAGGCAGCAAGTGGGCCAGGGTCAGGGCACGCCCAGCGGGGTCGTGAAGGAGCAGCTGGACCCTAAACCCAGAGTAGCGGAGGTGAAGCCAGCTGGGACGGGAAAGGGGCAGGGGCCTCCAGAGCACCTCTCTTCCTCTGCAGGATGAAACACCCTCTCCTCAGCCCTGCCTACAGGTGGGGGCCAGAGCCCAGTCAATGGCCTGAGTCGACCAGCCGAGGCTGTAGGGCTAGGCTTTCTGGCTGGCTGTGGGCCCACTCAGCTCTCGCCCCATGGCCCCCCGTCTCAGCAGCAGGACCCCCCAACAGACCCCTCCCTCAAGGTCAAGTGCTCAGCAACTGTATCACATCTGCAAAGGGCAAAGGGCAGGAGGGGCCGTGCAGACTTCGCCTGCTGCCGGAGAGAGCTGGGTGCAGACCCGGAGGCCAGGTGGGCAGGCTGTGTGGGCAGTGAGGCTGCTTTGTCATGGCGATATTCCATAAACCATCCAGCGGATCTTAGAGCAGGAGATGGAGCCATCTTGATTCACCAGCTGGTGGGCCAGGGGGCAGGCTGCAAGTCCACACCCTCTGACCCCCTCCCGGGGTTTGAGTCCACCTTATACCATAAGTAAAGCACGTCAGTACGTTGACCGAAAGTGGCTGCTGCTCTGATTCAAGACCATGAACAAACATCCTGAGATCTAAACTCATAAGCAGAGGGGAAGTGGGTCAGAACGGCCCCAGCTGAGCACAAGCTAAAGAACGGTTACTGGCGTTCAGACACTCTCTGACAGGGCACACTGTCCATGAAAATGGACATGCTATGCTAAGCAACTGTTGGTGGGCACAGGGCTGGGCTTTCCCACTGGAGAAGCATTTCTTACAGGACGTAAAGTCTCAGGGCAAAATGGAGTCTGGTCATTGCCTATGTGGCCTGGCCCATAGCACTGCAAGTCCCTGGGCCTCCTCAGAGCGCCTTCCTGGTGACCGGGTGAAGCTGGGCCACCGGGCGTCTGCCAAGCCTCTTGGTCTCCTGTGCATATGGGAATCTTGGCCAAGGCCAGACACAGAGGCCCTGCTGGGCAGAAAACGTGGGTGTTTGCCGGTTACCACCCTTACTCACCAACAGCCCACATTCTTTCCTGATACGTCCGCAGTGACACATCCACCTGGGCCAGCCCACCTTGGGACATTCTCTCTGAATGACGAATATGGCTAGATGGCCTTGCTCTGGAAGGTGTCAGCTGAGAAAGCCCATGGCTGCCAGCTGCCACTGTCCCTGACCCCCAATGACACACACACAGAGGGACGAATTGCAAAGTTTCCCTGGCCCCACAGAAAAAAACTGCCCCAGGCAAGAGAGTGTAGGGTGGGTGCTGAGCCAGGAGCCCTCCTCGGGGCCTCTGCCGTGAGGGTCTGGGGAGCCAGCAGGCATCCATCCCTGTGTGCAGGGGCTCCCCACCCCAGCTTTCCTGAGCCAACGGCAGCTGCTCAGAGCCCCAGATGGCAGGGAGGCCCCAGCCAGACCTTGCCCCCAGACTCTGACATCCAGTAAGAAGAAACTGCCACAGTAGGAGGTCAGCAGGCAGACAGGAGGACCCCAGGACGTTCCTCCAGGGTGGAAATCAGCACCCCAAGGCCTATGGATTCAATGTGAGCTGCATCATCAGGACTGACTGATAGGCTGATGTGGCAACTCGGGGTCCTCACGCACAAGTTTGCCCCACACTGCAGCTGTGGGCACACAGGGTGAGCCCCATGACATGCACACCCACCCACAGTGGGGACACAGAGGCCTGGAGGGAGCATGTGACTGGCCTGCTCCCTATCCAGCTTCCCCACTGATGCTATGCATGGGCAGAGGTCAGGGGGTACAGTCACCGGGAGTAGACTGGGGGAACCTCTAAGAGGACAGAGAACCCCTGACCGTGCAAGTGCCAGAGCTCCTGGTCTAGGGAAAAGCCAGCCTCTGTCATGCTGTGGCCTTGGCCCTGGGAGGCTGCTACGGGCCTCCAACACAGGCAGTGCAAGGGCCCAACGGCAGCCCCAGGCAGGCTGGGGGTGGGGAGAGGGCTGGCAGCAGCCGCAGGGGGAGAATGGGGGTCACACGGTGCTGGCCTTACCCCCCGCAGTGTCCACACTTGGCCTGTGCTCCTGGCAAGGAGCATTTGTGTGGCCATTGCTGGACATCTGCCCAGGGCCCTCCAAGGGGACAGGCGGGCAAGGGGGCTGCAGCAGCCCTGGCAGTCCTTGACCCTTAGGAGAAGCTGAGAGGGCTCTGAGGCATTTCAGATAACCCACCCCAGAAGTCCCACACTGCGTGTGCCAGAGGCCTGGAACCAGGCTCTGCTGAGGTCACTCCCAACTCAGAAATCCCCTCCAGCCGCCCACGGTGTGGCTCAGCCTCTGAACTCAGGTCTGGAGGAGTCACAGCTGCTCGTGTGTCTGGTTGAGAGCATCATCCTCAGACCAGAGATGCATGTGTGCCCAGTGGTGCTGATGTGCACCCAGGGAGTCAGGGAAACCATCCCAGGTTCCGTCATCCCAACCATGCGCCCTGTGAGGTTCGTCACATGGGGTGGCCGGCCCACTCAGTGGACAGCCCCTCCAACAGCGCAGAAGCTGCGTCACCACCATCGTCCTACCCGTTGTGACCCGTCACTTGGGTGCCCTTGGCCCCTGTCCTCAGTCCTGTGACCATGGACTGGCTAAATGCACTCATCCCCTCAAGCAGACTGGCCTGGACTGAATAATGGCTTCCAGACCTGGCCATTACCCCAGACAGGCAGAACGCCCAGCCACACGGTCAGAACAAGATATACCAATGCTGAAATTTTAAAAAACAAACAATAGGAAAAATCAATAAAATGAAAATCCAGGTCTGAAAATATTGATAAATTTGATAAAACTGTAGTTAGACTGATTTTTAAAAGAAAGAAGTCACAAATTGTTAATATCAGAAATGAAATAAGAGAGGACATCACTACAGACCTGACGGACAGTAAAAGGGCAATAAAGATTTTGCCAATAAATCTGTCAATTTGTAGTACCGTGTTTATTAAGAAAATTGCGTTAATTATCTGGGAGGTCTTCACTAGAGGATTCTAGCAAACATTTCAGAAAGAAGTAACATTTATCCTGTATAAACTCATCAGATGGAAGAGGAGAAGAGAACATTCCAAAATTTGAATTCATTGTATGAGTGTAGGA
>PVHX01032813.1:0-13590 GCA_004024805.1 Geosciurus inauris
CTATAAGATTGTTCTTTTTCTCCTGAGCTGGAGAGCTGAGTTAAGTCTCTGACAGAAGTTTCACTTTCTGAGTGCATTCCAGGGAGGGGAGGGGCTGCTTGCTCTCCGGCAGAAGCTCCCTGTTTAGAGCGTGTCTCAGAAAGGGAAGGGGTTGAGTTCCCCTTTTTTGCCTTAGGAGGTGGATTAGGGGCAACACACCCCTTTAAGGCCATCAGCATGGGATATGGCCCCACAGGGGGGTCCTCTCCCAATTCAGTCTCTCGCTTACGCACTAACCGTTCTACCCTGTTCCAAGTATCTACATGAAAAAGATTAGCTACCGGAAGCCATGGGGCAGCACGTGAAAACGCGTCCCAAAGCTTTTTAGCTTGTTTATTTGAAATCCATAAACCTCGACTTTTGAGTATAGATTTGAGCACTTTGAGCCCAGGATCATCTGTCCTCGAAGAAGCCTGCCCCCTTTTTCAGGGGTACTTTACCTTGACTGCCCTGTATTCGCTCAGTCCGCCGGCTATGTACGGGTCAGGTCCCCGCGACGCTTTGGGGTACCTCTGGTCCTCTTTGCCTCACACGGGGCACCAGATGTCGGGGTCTTCCCAGCCAGGTATCAGTCTCCCCCCTCAATCAGCGGTGAGGAGGGGATCCCCGGGAGCCCCCAACATGATGGCTGAGAATGGTAAAGTCGTCCGGCACGCAATTACCACGCCTGAGCCGGAGAGTTCTGTCTCAAGCAGGAACTGATTTATTGAGGAGAGATACACGCTTATATAGAGGAGGGGGTAGGTGTCTTGTTTCTGAGCAAAGAATGTGGAAGCAGGATGTGCAGGGGGACTTAGATAGAAAAGTATCCATTGTCCATGTCTTGTCCACGAGCACGGAAGCAGAGGTCAGCCAATAAGGGCGGGGTGATGGCTCTCCCAGGGCAGCATGGCCAGGCCTGAGCTGGTAGCTTGGCATCATCCCCCACAACCTGAGTTGCTTTTCTCATGTTCCCAGCTCTATAAACCTAGCTTCTATGACCTTTGGAGAATTTATGGTCTGAATTGCCTCTGTAATTTGTGTACATTTATGGTTGGATAAGCCTGTACAACAAAAGGAACCTCTCTTATTTGAATAATCTCCATCTCCTGTGTAGAATCTGTGATCTGAGTATACTATACTATCAGTGTTTTATGACCTGCTCAGCCTCTGTGATGAATGTAGCCTCCAGTAGCAAAGAATTCATTAGCTTTTATAGCTTAGTAGCCTAAATAAATTTGGTAGCCCTTATGGCCTTATGAATACATTGTATGGTTTGCATAGCGTCTGTACCCTTAGTGTCTTGTATAGCATGAAGAGATTAAATGAACTTAGTATTCCCTAACACCTGCATAATGTCTATGTCTTGATTAACCTCTTTGACCTGAGTAAACTACATGCCCAAGAAGCCTTATAACCAGAGTAGAATCTATGATGAGAGTTAACTTTATAACCTGCATAGCCTCATTGCCTGTTGGTCTGTAAAACCCGAGTAGTTTTAATAATCTTAGCTTTTGTGACCCAAAAAGTCTCTATGACCTACATAGGCTTTATTTTCCTGAGCTCTCTGGATGACTTTCATAGCTTCTATTACTTTCATAACTTCTGTGGCCTAAGTAGTCTCTCTAACCTAAGTAGCTTCTGAGAACTCAATTTATAATCAGAGTAACTCTGTGATCTGTCTAGGCCAATATAACATGTGTACCATCTCTGATCTGCATAGTTCACGTGATCCGTGTAGCCTAGATGACCTGAGTTGTCTCCATGACCACAATAGTACTGTACAAGCCATGATGACTTGCACATTTTTTATTACACAGATAGCTCTATGGTCTGTGTAACCACTATTACATGTGTAGTTTTAATAGCCTAAGTAGACTAAATGATATGAATGGCCCAATTTAACTCTGTGACCTGAGTAATCTTTAAGGTCTGATAATCCTAAATGACCTGAGTAGACCCTATGCTAGTGAATTCTCTATGGCATAATTAAGTTTTACAACCTTTGTAGTTTAAAAATTATTAGTAGCCTGTATGACCTGAATAATCTATATAAACTGAGATGCCTCTATGATGTGAAATGCAAATATTGCCTCCATAGCCACTTTAGCCTGAGCATTCTCTATGAGTAGTAAAGACTCTAAGATGATCATATTAACTGTTATTCAAATAGCTTTTGTGACCTTCTTGGCATCTGATCAAAGTAGCCTCTATAACCTGGGTAACCTCTAAGACCTGTGTAGCGTTTATGGCCCAAGAAGCCTCCATGTCCTTGGAACTCTGTATAAACAGAATTTGTTTATAATCTCAGGTGCCTCTATTATGTGCTTGGCTTCTATAAGCTTCATGGCCTCTATGACCTACAGGTCATCTATGGCATTAACCTTTATGGCTTTGCCACCGTTATGAACTGAGTAGCATGTATGACCTGCATAACCTCTATACTTTGGTGAATTCTATCGCCTAAGTAACATCTATGAACTGTGTAGCTTGTATGTTTAGTATAACTTCAATTATATATGTAACCTCTCTGTCCTGAGTAGGCTCTGAATAACCTGCATAATCCTGGTTGCCTCTATGACATGCAAAGCCTCTATGGCCTGCATAGGCTTTTTGGCCTTTGTAGCCTCTATGACTACCAAAAACTGAGATTAGTATAGTTACTATTACCTAAGTAGCAACTGAGTAAGCCCTAAGTCATAAATGAGCTCGATGCTCTGTGAAATCTCTACAGCCTGAGTAGCTCTTAAGACCTGAGTTGTTTCTATGATCTCCTAATCCTCTGTAACCTGAGTTGCCCATATTATCTGTGTGGCATTGATGACCTGAGTAGCCTCTATTGGGTGTATATTCTCTAAAGCCTCAATAGCCTCTAAAGCCTAACTAGCCTCTATTACCAGCATAACCTTTATGACCCATGTATCTTTCATGACCTGTGCAACCTCTATGTCCTGAGTGAACTCTATGGTCTGAGTACCCTATATGGTTTGAATAACCTATGTGATTTGTGTAACCCCTATGTCAAATCTATGGCCTTCATACTCTGAGCATCCTTGTTTATGTTAATAGTCCTGAATAACCTCTGTCAACTGCATGGCCTCTGTAAACAATGTAGCTTCTGTTACTTGTGAAACCTCTGTGGAGATTTAAATTGCACAGCTTTTAAGACCTATCTAGTTCGCATGCATTGAGAATTCTCCACAATAAACAGCTTCTGTGGCCAATGACTTTGGTAACCTCTATGAACTTGGTAAGTACTGTGACCGGTTTGGTATTTATGACTTGGCATCTATGACTTGAGTAGCTTCTGGTCTGAGTAGCCTCAATGAACATTCTAGCTTCTATCATATGCATAGCTTCTATGACCTGCATAGTCTGTAGAAACTAAGTGACCTATATGACCTGTGTGACCTCTGGAATGTTCAGAATGTGACCTACATATCATTTATTATCTGCCACTTGTGACCTGTATAATCACTATAAGCTCCATAGACTCTCTGGCCTGAGCAGCCTCTGTTGCCTACATAACTTGCAATACTGGAATTTCTTCTATTAAATGAATAACCTTTATTATTTTAGCAGTCATTGTAACTGAATGCAGCCTCTATAACTGAATGGCTTCTATAATCTCCTTAGCTTCTATGAGATAAGTAACCTGCATGGCCTAAGTAACCTAAAATACTTTATTAATCCCTTTAACCTGCATAGCCTATATAACCTGAGTAACTTTTATGACCTGTATAGCCCCTATGACTTAAAGCATCTCTGAACTGAGTAACATGTATTATGTTACGCAGTTGTAACAATGGCTTTTATTGCTAGTGTACTCTTAATTATCTAAATAACTTCTATGTAACTGAGTAGTATATATAATCAGCATAAACCCATGACCTCTGTAGCCTTTCTGTTGCACATTAACCCTTTGGTCTATGTACAGTTTATGATCTATGTAGACTCTATAGACTGAATAGCTCTTATAATCTGCATAAAACTAATGTCCTCTCTATCTTCCATAAACATAATAGTCTCTGACAAACATTCTCTAGGAACAATGCAGCTTCTATTATCTGTGATGCCTCTAAGATCCACATAGCCTCTATAGCTTGAGTAGTCTATATGAGCTTCACACCTTCTATAACCTGAATAGTCTCTATGATGTTATAGCCTCTGTGTCTAGAGCAGCCTAAATAAATTTATTTGCCCTTATGTCCAATCTAACTTTGTACTCTGTGTAATCTCTGAATAGTGCAATCTCTGTGGCCTGGGTATCCTCCATGACCTCCATACCCAATATGACCTGAGTGAATTCTATAATATTTGTAGCTTTATGACTTAAATTGCTACTATAACCTTTATAATATCCATGACCTGATTATTTTCTATTACCCTGTAGCTTTTATGACCTGCATAAACTCTATGGCTTTAGTATCTTTTCCTGGCATAGTCTTTATGGACTGAGTACCTTCATCAATCCACCTAACTTCTATGACTTCTCATTTAATCCATATAACCAACCCACATAACCTCTCATTTCCCTTAAAGAATTTATCCATCATGGCTAAACAGTGTAGATCCTATAATCTGTGTAGTCTTTCTATTATGAGTAATCTAAATAATATGAGTAGTCTCTAAATTCCTATTATCTTCTGTGGCCTTTCTAGCCTAAATGTATTTGGTGTACCCACTTGTGACTTCTGTAACCTCTATGACCTGAATATCATCCATCATCTGTCTTGCCAATATGACCAGAGTAGGCTCTATGACCAGTGTAGCATTTATGGTCTTAGTGATTCAAATGACCTGAGTGTTCTCTATTACCTCAGGAGCCATTGTAACCCAAGGGAGTTTTGGCAAACTCTATCACATGTGGAAGCTCTACAGGCTGCATAAAATTATTGAACTGAGTACTGTAAGTGAGCTGAGAAAATCCTATGATTCTTATGACCTGGGTCTCCTGTATACACCAGGCAGCCTAAATGACCTTACTAGGCCCATAACCTGTATAGCTTCTATGACTTGCTTACCCTCCATGGCCTGATGGCTCTCTGAAATGCATAGCCTCTATGACCTATGTAGATAAATGTTTTTTTTTCTTCTGTGGTTGAGACATTATTAGTCTGATCTGTGATGTTTGACAAAGAAGTGGCCTATTAATCCTCAGAGCATAAGGAAAGAAATCTCTATTCTTTTTTAAAAAATTCCTTTCCTCAATGAATCCCTTGTGTACAGGCTACTTCCAAATTTTCTTTATATTTTTCTTACTCCTTTTCTTACAACTTTTCTCAAGTGCCTAAAGTCTGTAGGCACTTTCAGGTCTTCAAACTCTTTTTGGGACCAAAACCCAAAGTCTGTCCCTGATTTCTACTTCTTAGAAACCCATTGTTTGAGCTCTATAAATTTGTATGTTGACTCCCTTCTGTCCTCTACCACAAGTGAAGAGTGATACTATCATGTAAGTGTGATTTTTTAAAACTTAATCTATATATTTACCAGTATTATCTCATTTCCCTTAAAAATTGATCCATCATGGCTAAAAAGTTTTTCTGTGCTTGTTTCCTTTTTTCTTTACATTTCACATAGGATTCCAGGTTTCAATTTGATTCTGCAACAAAACAGTTTTTGCTACTGAGAGTATAGTTTACATAACTTCATAGGCATTTCTTTTTTAACCAGTTTTAAAGTGTGCAAATTTCTTTCAAACTTTTTCTCATTTGTATGAGCCAATTTTATCACTAAAAGGACACATTACTACAAAATTTTATGACATTTCCCCCCTTTTTATTAAGAAGAGACTAATCAGAGAAATTTTAAAATTGAAAGATACACACTGACTTTGTATAAGTGGATTTTGTGGGCCAAAGCCAAAGGCACAAAATGTGGATCATTGAATTTATTTTTACTATCAAAAACCTTAGCCCTTAGGATAATCTCTTGCAGTAGAATAACACTGCTTTATTTTTTCCCTTTTTTCCTAATTCAATTAGTTTTATAGCTTTATGTATCGTCTCCCTTCCCCTCTTCTTTACTAACTATACATTATCTTTTCTACTGTTTTAGAAGGCAGTCTGATTATTCTAGGCACACAAAATATACCCCTTGATTTGTAAGCAGGCTGGGAATGAGAATCTTTTCCAAATATTACCTATTTTGCCTTCTATTCATCGTTTAACTCTTTGGAAAGTGAATCAGATCAAGTAAGTTTCTCTCAAAAGATCAACTCTCAAAAGATTAGCTGATAATGACTAAAGATGAAATCTATACAAGATATAAAATATTGAGTGATGTAATGTGTTTACTAAATCACTGTAATGAGCAATTTCCAATACAATTTTAAGGTTTTTATGAGATCACCTATCACTAAGACCTCAACAGTGTATTGTGACCTACTGATGACATGGTCCAAGGACCCAATCAATACTCACAGAATAACAGAATTGCTTAAGCACATCATACAAGATGATATATTTCACATAGTGGAAATCCTATTATTAACTTGAATTTTCATACTTGGTTCTGGCTACCAAAATTAGAAGTGATATAATCTAAAGTAAATCTTTCTATGCAACTGTGGATACTGAATTACTCAACCTCCCCAGTGGTGTAAATATGGTAGTACACAAGAGGGCTGAGCACTATTCTAGACTCACAAAAGTAAAAGCTATATTTCATAAGTAGTTTATATAATGTTTAGAGGCCTAGGTGATAGACATGCTAGAATGTAGGTGTGAGGCTGAGAATATGTCATTCATGCTTACACTAGATCCATAAGAAAAGGTTGTCCTAATTGTATCAGTTTTCTACTTCTTTCACAAAAGTTTATCAAAATATTATCACTTAAAATATAAACATATTATCTTGTAGTCCTTGATATCAAAAGTCCAGTAGGGGGCTTCAGGCCTAAAATCAAAGTTTGAGCATAGCTGCTTCTATCTGGTTGCTCAATGTGAAGATCTTTTCATTTTTTCTTCACAGGTTTCAAAGCTGTTTGCAAATTGTGGGTGTTGTCCATGTTCTTCAACTTCAAGGGTCGTAAGTTCGACATCTACTTCCACGATTACAGGTCCAATATGTACCTCCTTAGCTGCCTTTTATAAAAGCTATTGTGATGATTCGAACTGTACCAAGATGATTTAAGAAAATCTTCTCTTTTAAAGTCTTGGACTTCATTTCATCTGTAAAATCTCAGAGCAATAATATGAGCATATTGAGTAAAGCAAAGCAGAATAAAAATACACTTGAGAATAAAATAAGAGGAATAAAATAATAAGTACAAAATATTTTATTCTATAAAGTCAGGAGAACATTTAATAAATAAGAATTCCAAGACAAGATGACAGGTCAATGTTACATAAAGAATACGGAGAGTTTTGAACTTTGGAAAATAGACTTGTTAAACAAATCAATAACTGAATGAAAATTAATTAGAATCTAACAGAAAGAAGGGAGCATAAAATTTAATATTTGGTAAACAAATTAACAAAAAGTAAGGTGAGGAAAAGAAAACTTGGTTCCATTCCTAGTTTTCTAAGAAATCTTTATCAAATTATAATTGATTCAAAGAACACTTTCTCTCTTTTTAAAATTTTATTTGAACCCAAGTGAACTTGAACATTCAGGTGCATCTCAGTCTTTTTTATTTTTTTATTTAGAGACAGGGTCTCACTAAGTTGCTTAAAATCTTGCTAAATTATTGTGGATGGACTTGAACTTGTGATCCTTCTCCCTCAGCCTCCTAAACTTCTGTGATGGCAGGCAAGCATCACTCTGCCTCACCAAAGAAACAATTTTAAAAATATCAGTCAAAGGATGAAACAAAGTAATAATTACTCTTTCTGATGAAAATAAGATAGCTGTGTAATATAGCCAACTCAAAAATAAATAAAGATAGCAAGAAAAATGAGTCCAAGTTTCAGTGCTATAAGACAGAATGACCTTTACCAGAATCATCATAGAATGCAGGTATAAATGGGACAGAGAATTGATGGATCTAATTACATTATATATTTTCCTAGAAGTACTTTTTAAAAATTTTTTAATTTTTAAAAACATGGCATAATGCATTTTAATTCACTTTTACATATATGGAACATCATTTTTATTTCTCTGGTTGTACACAATGTAGAGTCACACTATTTATTTTTTCATACATGTACTTATGGCAATGATGTCCATCTCATTCCACGATATTCCCTACTCCATATGTCCCCTCATATTTTCTCCCTCCCATTTTTCCTTTCCAAAGTTTTTCCATTTCTCCCATGCTTCTACCTTCACCCCCATTATGGGTTGGCATCCATTAATCAGAGAAAACATTCAGCCTTTTGTTATTTGAGATTAACTTAATTTACTTTGTATTATATCCTCCAACTCTATCTATTTGCCTGCAAATGTCATAATTTTATTTTTTAATGCTGAACAATATTCCATTGTGTACATATACCACAATTTCTTTATTAATGTATTTATTGAAGGGCACCTAGGTTGATTCTACAGTTTAGAAATTGTGAATTGTGCTCCTACAAACACTGAAGTGCTGTGTTACTTTAGTATGCTGTTTTTAAATCTTTAGGGTATAGGCTGAGGAGTGGGATAGCTGGTTCAAATGATAGTTCCATTCCAAGTTTTCTAAGATATCTCCATAATGCTTCCCAGTTTGGTTGCACCAATATGCAGTCCCACCAGCAATGTAGGAGTCTTTGTTTTCCTCCATATTCTTGCCAACACTTACTGTTGTTTTTATTCTTGATAACTGCCATTCTGACTGGCATAAGATAAAATCATAGAATAGTTTTTATTTGCATTTCTTTAATTGATAGAGATGGTGAATTTTACATATTTGTTGCTCAATTGTATATATTCTGTGAAGTGTCTGTTTAGCTCCTTAGCCCATTTATTGATTGGGTTATTTGTTTTTATTTATCTTTTGGTGTTAAACTTTTTAAGTTCTTTATATCTCTATCTGATATGCACATGGCAAAAATTTGCTTCCAAAATGTAGGCTCTCTTTTCACCTCTTTGATTATTCTCTTTGCTGAGTATATTTTTAAATTGAATTTATCCCAATTATTATTTGTTGGTTTAGGAGTCTTGCTAAAATGTCAGGGCCTATTCTGACATAATGAAGATTTTACTTTTTTTCCTATTAGGAGTAGTGTCTCTTGTCTAATTCCTAGGTTCTTGATCTACATTGAATTTTGTGCATTGTGAGAGACAGGCATTTATTTTAATTTTGCTGCATATGGATTTCCAGTTTTCCCAACATCATTTGTTGAAAATGCTATCTATTCTCCAATGTGTGTTTTGGGTGCCTTTGTCTAACATGAAATGCTGTTCTGTGTTCATGTTCTTAAAGCCCTGATCAGGCACAATGGATGTTGAATCTTTTTTCATCCTACTCTGTTCTACACACTGCTTCAGGTATGTCTCAATTTTTATGCTAAGTCCACATGATGTCTCTTGGTTTTGCTTCTTTTTCTCCTCATATCTTAAAACTCACATAACACCCTGGAAGAAATTGTTATTGTGTTGAGTAGGTATGTTCAACTTAAAATTGTTTCTGGTCAAAAATATGGAGGAATATATCTGCACACTTGATCTCACATGGTACTGGATTCCCAGTGTATTTTTCAACCCAAAGATGATGTAAGTATTATAACATTTTAAGAGCTAACACAATTATCAATAATTTAGTGTTTATTCACTGAATTTGAAAATTTATGTAAAATAATCAGCTTGATTATAAAATTTAGCAAAGTAAGAAATAAAGAACCAAGATGAACACTAAATCCATTTATATACTAAAAATGAGAGGGAGGTATGGAAATTGTATTTATAAATACATATTTATATAAATACATATATATGCATATATACATATAAATTTATATTTTCAAACATTATAAAAAGTTGAAATAGTTATACAAACCTTGAAATGTGCACAGATGAAGTTGTTAAAAATGTGTTGAACTCATGATTAAATTTATGCTTCTCTGAATCCACACACTTTTTGATGCCTTATAATTTTATCTTAATTACATGGTGGATTTTAATTATTAATGCACATGGGTTTATAAAACATTTAATGTTTAATAACACAATTAGATTTAATAAATCTTATTTATCTACCTATTTGCCTTCTATTTATAGGTAGGAATATATATTATTTTATGATAATATCTAACTCATGTTGAAAATTGTTACATTTGAGTAGTAAAGTTTAAAACAAAATGAAAGCCAACCTCACCAACTTCAGAAGCTCTATGCAAAGTACGGAGACATTGTCTTTAAATAAAATATTTAAAAAAATGGTAGATTGTGTTTCATTGCACCTCTGGGTTCAATACCTGGTGGGAAGAAAAAAGAAAAAAATCTTTAAATTAATTATGTAATTTATTTTCTTCCCCTTATTTTTTTCTAAATTTATTTACAAAATATTAAATTTTATGCTTGTTCATATTTTTATTAGGTTATTTATTCAGTTATGCAGTTTTTTATTATCTCTAATTTTCAGAGCTTTGAACTCTGCAATTAATTCTTTTCATATTGATATGCCATCTGAATTTTAAATTCCTTTTAAAATTTTCTGCATGTATAACAGACTATTATTTTGTGTTATCTTATTCCTTTTTTAATGTTTAATTTTCAAGTAATAATTTGTTTCTCTTATTCTCCTTTGTTTTATGTATTATGTTTACATTGCTGTGTCATTCATTCCAGATTTTTGCTCAATATCAGATTTCCATTCTCATAATATTATATTTTATAGACGCAAATTCTATCTAAGACACTGTAATTTTATTTTGGCACAGCATGATGAAGAAAGGACCCTCCACAGTGACAGTCACTCTTCTCCCAAATAGAAATCTAATTCTCAGAACCTATGAATTTTTGTCCTGGCAGGGCAAAGAAATTTTGCAGATGAGATGAAGTGACGGCTATTAAATGGGAATATGCTTTTAAATTATCTGTGTAAAGTCAATGTCATCACAATGGATTTTTTTATGAGGAAGCTAAAATGGTGTTGAGCAGATTAGAGTTGTGATCATGGAAGCAGATTTTGAACTGACACCTGCAGAAGGTCAAGAACATCAACAACAGCTAAGAACTGCAAGGATATCTGGGTTATATGAACGGAAATTAAAAGATCATCAATTTGAGCCTTCAGAAAAGAGTAACCCTGATGCTCAAGCCCCACATTCCTTGGTGTACTTTATTTTTATTCCTTATTTTTTATACATGGCAGTAGAATGCTTTTTGACACATTATACACAAATGGAACAAAATATCTCTGTCCTCTGACTATACATGTGCAGTCATATCTGTAGTGTAATTTTATATAATGTAATGATGTCAATCTAATTCAACTGGTCTTCTCTTCCCCACACTTGTACCATTACCTCACTTCCCTCTGCCCAGTGCAAAGTTCTTTCATTCTTCTCTACACTCTCATTATTGATCAGCATCTGCTTATCAGAGAAAACATTCAACCTTTGGCCTTTTGGGTTGCCTTATGTCACTTAACATATTCTCTAGCTTCATCCATTTACTAGCAAAATCCATCAATTCTTTTTTTTTTTTTTTTTGGTACTGGGGATTGAACTCAGGGGTACTTGACCACTGAGCCACAACCTCAACCCTATCTTGTGTTTTATGTAGAGGCAGGGTCTCACTGAATTGCTTGCTTATCACCTTGCCATTGGTGAGGCTGGCTTAGAACTCACGATTCTCCTGTCTCAGCCTCCCTAAGTGCTGGGATTACAGGTTTGAGCCACTGCACCCGGCTTTTCTTCATTCTTTTTTAAGGCTGAGTAATAGTCCATTATGTATATGTGTCACAGTTTCTTTATCCATTCATCTGTTGAAGGGCATGTAGTTTGATACCATAATTTAGCTATTGTGAATTGAGCTGCTATAAAATTTGGTGTGACTGCATCACTGTAGTATGCTGATTTTAAATACTATGAGTATAACACAAGAAATTACATAACTGTCAAATTGTGGTTCCCTTCCAAGTTTCTGAGGATTCTGTATGAATTCTTGATTCAGCTTGAGTACATCACATGTCTCTAAAAATTTGTAAATGTCTTTGAGATATTCTATTTATTTAAATATTTATTGTATAAATTTTCAAAATATTTTCTAAATAGCTTCTGTATTTCAGTAGTGTCAATCAATGTTTCCTTTTTATCACAAATTTTAATAATTTGAATTTTCTCTTTCTCATTGTTAGTGTGTCTAAGGGTTCATACATTTTATTTAGTTTTTAAAAGAACCAATTTTTTGTTTTGTCAATGTCTTGAAATTTTTATTTCAATTTTGTTGACTTGAGCTCTCATTTTAATTATTTCCTCATTTCTACTGCTTTTCGTGTTGATTTGTTCTTTTCCTAGGGATTTAAGTTTTAATATTAGGCCATTTATTTGGTGACTTTTTATTCTTTTTATTCTTTTAATTAATGAGCTCAATGCACTAAAATTTCTTCTTAACACTGCCTTCATAGTGTCTCAGTGATTTTGATATGTTTTATAGGTGTTCTCATTTACCACTAAGGATTTTTTATTTTTTTACAAATGTTTTCCCTGATTTTTTCTGCTATCCATTTGTCATTTAATAGCATGTTATTTAGTCTTCAGCTGTGGGAGTAGCTTTTATTTTTTATTATTGAATTCAAGTTTATTGTTCCATGATAGAATGCAAGGTATCATTTCTATTTTTTTTTTTTTGTATTTGCTAAGAATTACTTAGTGGCACAACATATGATCTATTTTAGAGAAAGATCTATGTGCTGTTGAGGAGAAAGTGTATTTGCTTGATGATAATTAAAATTTTCTACACACACACATAAATATCTGCACACACACACACACATATATATATCTAAGTCTAAATTTTTGATTGTATTATTTAGTTATATAGTTTTTTCATTTCATTTTTGCTTAGAATATCTATCCTGTGGTGAGAGAAGTTTGTTAAAGTGACCTAGTATTATTGTTGATTTTTGAAATTGAGAAATAATTATTTGATATACATAGATGTTCCATTGTTCAGGGTATATATATTTATGATTGTTTTTTTTTAAAATTTTTATTTTTATTTATTTTTCTCAAAAGTTGCATTTAAAAACATGTTATCAAACATAACAGAAAAAAAAATTTTCAGAAGCTGTACACACTATTCACTGAAAATATTTGTTGAGGCAAATAGAGAAAAAAAATTATTACAATCATAATTTTTCTAACTTTGCACAAAATTATAAGCAGATTACATTCTTCATATTAAACATCTTTATGTGCACTTTCAATGAACAGTATATATATATATATATATATATATATATATATATATATATATTTATTTATTTATATATATTTTTTATCAACCGTCTTTACTATACCCATTCCCCTTTCCTGCCCCCCACCTCCCCCATATTGTGTCCAGTGTTTCTCTATTTCTCTTATGTTTCCCATTCCCACCTCCCTTATTCATCAGCATCCACTAATCAGAGAGACCATTCGGCATTTGGTTTTTTGGGATTGGCTTACTTCACTTAGCATAATGCTTTCCCGTTCCATC
>PVHX01032814.1:0-13582 GCA_004024805.1 Geosciurus inauris
AACCATTGTTTGCTGAAGTGGAAATGAAAGTGTTTGCAACCACTATGAAAAAACGTATGGTGTTTCTTCAAAATACTACTGTTCCACCTCTGAGTACCAATAATTAATGGATGGAAAAAAATGGGGTATATACAGGCCATGAACTCTTTATTCAGTTTTGAAAAGGAAGGAAATTCTGATATTAAAAATGGATAAATAAAAACCTCTTGCTACTACATAAACAGTCACAAATAGACAACTACTATATGATCGCACTCATGTGACAGTGTGACTTACAGTGAATAGTGCTTGAAAATATTCAAAAATTCTAAATACATCTTTTCTCAATTTGTATATTTCTTGCAATTTCTTCAAAAGTAAGAGTGAACATAAACTGATCAAAAAGTAGTTTAAGTTTTTATGTAAAATTGAAATAGATTCTAGGTTCATTTTAAAAATGTTCTTCATGTTGTTTGAGTTACGTGGGATGCTGAATTATAGTTTTTCATATAAGGCCGTCACTATATTATGGAGCAACTATCATGTCTTGCCTCTTTCCAATAAACACCAAAAGAATATTATGTAAAATAAAGCCCCACACAGATTTGCAAAATGTCCTTTTGTGAATGCAGTATTCATTTACAAACATTTTCTCTCTCATTCTGTTTGTTGTGATGTACTAGGATTGCTGATTTAGTTATCTGACTCTTCTGAAATTTAAAACATTTCTTGAAAATAGGTAGTATGATACTTGATTTTATATTCCCACGATGCTGCATACACCTAACCCAAGGCTGAATCTCAATAAATGTATATTGAATGACAATAATTTAAGAAAATCAATTGGGTAAGTACCCTCCAGAGTTATCTAAAAGATCAGGCATCATTTAACCATATTGATTTCAGGACTCTTTAGGCCCACATTGATTAGATTTGAATTCAGAGTCTATGGAGTTTGACATCCAATAGCTTTCTGTATTCCCAGTAAGACATTGCTTAATTTCCATTTTAATTCCTGGCTTTCAAGTTGAGGAACTAAACTCATAGCAAAGTTCATTTGCTTTATTAATTTCTCTTTAACATATAATGCCACCAATAATGCTAGGATTAAAAAAAGCCTAATGTAATTGGGCTTGCAATTTCTCTTTCAATACCAAAGACCAAAATATGTAATCATATTTATAATTCTTTCATTTAATATGTCCTCTGTGTGGTATACAACTTAATAATTCTAGGTAAAGGGCTTATGTATGTAAATAAATCTCATCATTAGATTTCTTTTGATTACAAAAATTATCTAGTCATGAAAAATTTTCAGTGACACCTAAATTTAATAGGAAGCAATTACATTTAGGAAAACTTTGTTTTAGTAAAATCTGTAGTGTGCTAAAGTGCTGGAGAAAAAATTGCACCTCTAATGTAAATATGACAAAATTGTTAGTAGAGTTTTAATTTCAAAATTACATTTTGAAACTTTTTAGAATCCTGTCTCTGATTCATTTTTTAAAATGTTACTGATAGGCAACAGTACCTTATTTACATTCTGTGCTCAATAAGTTGTCAAATAAAACATATTGTGACAGATGTGAAACATAAATGGCCTTAATGTCACAATGAATTTTTCCTCTGACAGTTGATAAAGAAACTACTAATCTAAGTCAGGAACATTTTGCCACATGGCCTCATACTGGAATGCATATGCTGAACATTGAAATGAGATTGTCCTAAAGGTTAATAAAATGTCTTTTAAAGACACTTTATAGAATTTTCCCATCTCTATAACCCAGGTTATTAAAGTTGTAAGTAAACAAAGGCTTCGTCCAGCACAGTCTGCTGCTATATATCATCCTGGAAATTAGGATCAGTTAAGGGTTCATTTTGACAGTTCCTGAATGCCATCACTGTGATATCACAGGCAGTATGGGAATGTTAGCTCTCCCTCGTGCAGACAAGCTGCAGTTGATTCTGGTAGATGGAGATAGAGCATATCTCCTTTGCACTGTCTTTGCCTGTCATTGCTACTCTCTTATCTAGTTTAATTTCCTATTTTTATATTTGTGTGTCACAAGGATTTTATCTTCAAGGGAAAAAAGTTTAAAATATAATAAGGTTATGTTCACTGTCAAGGTGAGCTTATACTGGCTACTCTGATGCAAATTTGAACAATTTCAATATTTCCATTGTATTATGAGTATGATTATAAATTTAAGGCATTGACAGGTATCAGGAATGTGTTTGACCGATTTGGGTAAACAAAGGTAACTGCAAATATATCTTAAATTATAACATTTTTATGTTGTAATGTATAGAATGTAAAATTATTTCCAAAATATTTAGCATATTTTTTCATTGTGACATTTTTGAAAGACTTATATAGTACTTTTGAAAAAGCTTGACTGAAAATAAATTATTAGCTATTTTAGTAACATTTTATTCTCCTTTATTCTCTTATTCTATTTCATTCTCTACCAATAATCTCTTTAATAAAATAGTCATTTTCCAAAAATAAAATCCATATTTGCCCAATCTAAAAAAAAACAAGTAACATAATTTTGATTTTAGGATGGATTACTAGTCATAAATAGAATATACTAAATGTGTTATATTTAAAATATTAGGGAAACTAAATATCCATAAATAATACATAAAAATATATGATGAAACAATGATGGCACTTAATATTTAAAGAGCTGCCAAAAATATTTTGAGAACAATCATTCAACAGAAAATATTGATTATGAAAATATAGTTCACATTAAATAATAATTGATACATTCATTTAAATATACCTTCCTTTTAATTAAAGAAAATATATGAAAACAACAATAAAAGGTAACTTTTTAACTAATCACTTGCAAAGGATGTCTAAACATAAAAAGAGGTTTATATGTAGAGACATAGATGCTTTCAAAGACTGATAATGAATATACAAAATTGCTGCATCCTCCTACAGGCCAATTCTATAATAATTACACACTTCAAAATGCAAATGCTTTTGTTCTAGAATTTCCTTTCTATGATTTTATTCCTATTGATATATTTCCACTTCTGCCAAGAATAATTTCAATATTCCATTTGCAATACTGTGATACTGTTTTAAATTTTGAGGGGCAAGGAACAATCTAACTGCCCAGTACAGAGTCTGATCAGATATTTTTCATTTAATGTCAGATACAATTGTAAATTTTGCTATTATTTTAAGTAATACATAACAAATTAATAACAGCAACAGAACAACTATCAGTTATACTAGAAAGATATCTCAATTGCAACACAATTTTGCTTTAGAAATGTTAATCAAAAATGTACTTAAAATCAGGAAATATATAATGAAAGGCCACAGATAAATATGAAATATTGAAAGAATATCACAAGCATAACTGTAAAAATCAAAATATTTTAATGAAAGAAAAATGAATACTGTATACAATTGCTGCTGTACATGCAAACATGCAATCTTTGAAATAAATGGAAAAATCTATTCAGGGGTTTCCACTATAAAAGTCATTTTACAGTTGGCCAATTGGATAAATGAAGAAAAAATTTGTTTTATTAAAAGTTATCTTTGCTACTATATATGTTACATTCTCTTTGAAGTAAATTTGCTCCAAAAGACTCTAAAGTAAAACAAACCCACCTTGCCAACTTCCAATTCTAGCACTTCCAAAGGAAAAAAAATGCTGTCATTTACTTCAATAATTTCTTCTTTTATATACCTTTATGTTTTTAAATAACATGAAAATACTGGTATTTCCTTCTTTATAAATTTTGTCAATTATGCATTATATTTCAATTATGAGCGAGATTTCTATTATGATTTAGCTCTCTATCCATCCTATCCCTCATTCCTCAACACTCAAGGTACTTATAAACTATGCCTAGTCCCATATTTACTAATAATAATGAATCATATTTCAAAATAAAATCTGATCTATTTATATATTAAGGCCATCTAATGTTATTTAAATATGAGGAAAGAAGTACTGTATTTATTTTTTGCATTTAAATAACTTTTGATTATAGTATTATGACTTCCTTGTCTCTTTTGTATTTCTGTCTTCCATTATAACCAAATTGTTACAAATTGTTCCAAAATTTCCATGTCAGACTTCTGCAGTATACGCAAAACACTGTAGAATACTTTATTTAATACACTTATTCCGCTTTAATTTTATAACCTCCTTTCCTTTATATTTTCATTCTTCTATCACAATCTCTGTTTAATGAATTCTAAGGTAGATATAGAGTAAGGTCTTTGCTTATCTTTTAGCCATCATTGCCTTAGGTTACATATCCATTCTTATATTTCCTTTATTTAATGAATTTCTTTATCTTAGATTATTCCCAAATTTTCCAGAAAATATCCATTAACTGCCTACACAGAAAGGGAAACTAAATGTATTATTTTGAAATCTTTTATATATGAGTCTATGTTACATGTGATTAATACCTTCCATATGAATGAGTCTAACATATCACTTCCTTAAAACTTTCTCCAATATTGTCAAGATTCCACTGTTGCTTCTGAAAAGAAGTAAATACTTCTGATTCCTAAAAGTTTATGCATTATATTTTCTTCCCATTTGGAAATTTTCAATTTTTTTCTCCATTGTTCTGTAATGTCTAAATGAGCCTGTGTAGGAGGATTCATAGCATCACTATATGCACATTATAATCTTACCCCAGGAAAGAATTCTACCCAGAGATTTAACGAAAGCTTTCAGCCTGCTCAGTTCCAATTAGGCAATGGTTATATATTTTTTAATATTTATGTTTAATTCTTTTATTTCCAGGGTTGTATACTGACTATCTCTCTTTACAGCTTTTCTGATAATAAATGTAAGGTTGTTTGCTGGAGTATGATTGAGATTTGTGCCTCCTTCTCAGATAGGAAGGGAAACCTGGGATTCTCATTTCTTTTTAAAATATTTTTGAATCAATAAATAATAATTGTATACATTTATGGGACACGAGATGTTGATATAATTTTTGTTATATATGCTTTATATATAAAAATTGATTTTAAACATTATCTGTTTCCCAGGATGGATGGTTAGGCATTATTCCGTTTCTCCACAGGCCACAGCTGCTGCCAGACAAAATCTTCCCTCCAGTTCCAGTTGTTACTAAAATCTACTTCTTGTAAAAAGTGTCAATTTTGATAGTTTTAAGATTTTGGTAGTCTGACTTATCTCAGGATCTCTCCAATCTGGTTAATAATTCAAATTATTCTAGTAAATGCAATCAATTACCATTACATTATTGCATTAGTGCATTATTTCTTATGTTATTTCCTCTTACATTCATTTTGCTTTCTTACTGTTTATATATTTCATATCATACATCTTTTATTTTCATCTTACGTGTTTCCAAAGCCATACAAAAAGGATTCTTTAATTCCTTCATGCTTAAATAAAAGTGAAACAAATAATTTAAATATGTAAATAAATTGATATATATAGTGAGGTAAATAAAATGAAATTACTGAATTGTGAAATGTATCAATGTAAAACAGCAATTTGTATAGTTTACTAAGTGCCAGTTAAATGGGAAAAGTATATTCAATAAATGAAAATAGCTACTTAATCAAGGGTCATTTATAAACAGCATGTTTTAAAATTGTTAATAGTTATCAATATATTTTCCTATTATATTTTTATATTGATCACTTTAGATTCTTAAAATATAGGGAATTAATCTATTTTAGTAATGAAAAAACTGATACAGAACAACTCTTCTAGATTAGCCTAAAATATGTACATTAAGTTCCTACTATTATCCAATTATCCCGAGTTCTCAACAAACAAAATTTATATTTTCCTTTCTCTTAAGGAGATCATTTAGTAGGACAGCCAAACAAATAAAACAAAGCTTGAAAGTATTTTAAGGAATTGGGTAAATATATAAATAAGGGAGGAAACATGGGTACCACTTTTGTTCTAGTAGTTCCAAATATTTAATGCTATTATATGACTTAGAAATGTCTTATTTCCTAACATTTGTACCATTATGCTCTGTGCTCTGAAGGATAACCTGTAATGATTGCTTGAACTTAGATTTATTTGTCCTTTAGTTTGAACTCAACAGGAAAACAAGATGATTTGCTCCAGGCTTACTTTCCCAGGGTTCATGGTTAGGCACTGCTCTGTTCCTCCATAGGCCACAGCTGCTACCAGAGAAGCTCTTCCCTCCAGGAGCTTCATTGATGACAGTAGTAATGGTTTCCTATCTTTCACTCTTGGAGTACTTTATCACTTCTTAAGCCTTCCTGGTTTTGTCCATAGCTTTGTAAAGATTTGCACCATTAAACACTTCCAAGAATCCTGTTGAGTATGTCACATCCTTTAATTTCTATTTTTTTTTTTTAGAAAGAACTGGCAATTTGAATTGAAGCATAATTTGTACACAAACTGTCCTTTGAAAGATGCCCCAAATTTTTGTTCATTTTACATATTTTCAGTGTGTGATGAAGTTATAAAGCAATATTTAAAAGTTTCTATGTCTTTTCCAGAAGGATCTGTTGCCATACCCTCTGAAATGATGACTAATGGATATACCTACATCTTCTAAAATATAATCAATACTGTCATTAAGTGAGATTAATCTTTAGAGACATAGTGAAAATATAGACCATCACTTGGAGTGAAGGTTGTGATGTTCATGGTGTACAGAGAACCTTGGCCAATCCACCCCTGCTTCTATGTTTTTCCCACTGTCTTGTCCTCTGTATATGATGTCTCCATTCTTAAGAGTACTGTGTTAGAGTAGCTGTATTTAGTTTTGGAAATAGGTAGTCATCACACACTGGTTTTCCCATCTGTAGAGTTAGGATAAATTAATCTAGTATGACAGTGATTCCCTGGAGATGTAGTGGAATGGTGGGAGGGTCCAAATAAAGTCTCCTTTGGGTGAGAAATATATTTATTATCTTGACTGTGTTATTGCTTTCTCAGGTGTGAGATGTGAGTCAGAGTGTGTGAAACTCTTCCCTTCACTTACGTGCAGATTCTTGTAGGCCAGATCTACCCCTTTAAATTTTTTTTTTCTTAAAAGCACACTCTAGTTGTTATTGTTTCTGTTTTGTTTTGTTTATCTAAGAAGCATTTTGCTAATATTGTGCTTGGGAAAATAACTCAATTAAAGAATATATCACAACTACTAAGGGGAAAAAATGCAGAGAAAGTATTCAATTAAAAAATTTCACATTTTAAAATCTTTACCAAACTAGGAATAGAAATTAACATCTTTAAACTCATGATATTTTTCTAAAAATATAGAAATATAAAAACAGAGAAAAGGAAATTATTATGAAATATTTTAAAATTTCTTTTCAGAATAAATTCAAGTCAAGTATATCTACTGTCATGAATTTATATTTTTTTTAAAATATTTTTTTAGTTGTAGATGGACACAATGTCTTTATTTTTTTATTGCTTTGTATGTGGTGCTGAGGATCGAACCCAGGGCCTCACGCATGCGAGGCAAGCGCTCTACCGCTGAGCTACAATCCCAGCCCATGAATTTATATTTTAATTTAAATACTGTGATGGAACTCCTGGAAAGTATTTTAAGTTATATGATTATTTGAAATAACAAGTACAGAAAAGGATCATTTATAAAAGGAGGAAAAAAACCTCATGCTTTTCATATTAATTTATATAGAAACTCCAAGCTACAATATGAGAACTTATAACAATATTTGGCAAGTTTTTGGAATTGGCTTGCAATGTAAATATACATCAGTCAGTCATATTTCTATATTTTAATATTATCTTTAAATGTTTTCTAAGTATAATTTCCAATAGCAACAGAAACATAAAGCACATATGAATAAAAATGGTGCTGGGAAAACTGGAAATCCATATGTAACAAAATGAAATTAAATCCCTGTCTCTTACCCTGCATAAAACTCAGCTCAAAGTGGATCAAAAAACTTAGGCACTAGAACAGAGACCCTGCACCTAATAGAAGAAAAAGTAGGCCCACGTCGGCTTAGGATCTGACTTCCTTAACAAGATTCCTATAGCACAAGAAGTAAAATAAAGAATCAATAAATAGGATGGAATCAAACTAAAAAGCATCTTCTCAGCAAAAGACACAATCAATAACATGAAGAGAGAGCCTAATGGGAGAAAATATTCACCACATGCACCTCAGAGCATTAATCTCCAGGATATATAAAGAATGCAAAAAACTTGACATAAAAAAAAATTAAAAACATGAATAAATGGGCTAAGGAACTGAATAGATACTTCACAGAAGAAGAAATACAATTGATTAACAAATATATGAAAAATGTTCAACATCTCTAGCAATTAGAGAAATGCAAATCAAAACTACTCTAAGATTTCATCTCACTCCTGTCAGAATGGTAATTATCAAGAATATAAGCAACAATAAGTGTTGGTGAGGATATATTGCTAGTAGGACTGCAAATTGGTGCAACCACTCAGGAAAGCAGTATGGAGATCCATCAGGAAACTTGGAACAAAACCACCACTCCTCCATTTAAACCCAAAGGATTTAAAATCAGAATATTATAGTGATGCAGTCACACCAATGTATATAGCAGCTCAATTCACAATAGCTAAACTATGGAACCAACCTAGATGCCCTTCAACAAATGAGTAGATAAAGAAAATGTGGTATATACACACAATGGAATATCACTCACCCTTAAAGAAGAAGGAAATTATGACATTTGCACATAAGTGGATGGAGCTGGAGAATATCATGCTAAGCAAAATAAGCCAATTCCAAAAAACCAAAGGCTGAATGCTTTCTCTGATAAGCAGATGCTGATCCATAATGGGGGGCGACTAGGGAAGAATAGAGGAACTTTGGATTGGGCAGAGGGGAGTGAAGGAAGGGGAGGGGGTTTGGAGGTAGGAAGGATGGTGGAATGAGATGGACATTATTACCCTATATACATGTATGATTGCATGGACATTATTACCCTATATACATGTATGATTGCATGAGCCTTCTGCATCATGTACAGCCAGAGGAATGAGAAGTTGTGCTCCATTTGTGTACAGGGTGTCAAAATGCTTTCTGCTGTCATGTATAACTAATTAGAACAAATTTAAAAAAATGAAAACTCAAAAAAAAAAAAAAAAGACCTTTTGTCCAGAGTGAAGTGTATAGACTTTAATGCATGGATTAAAGAAGATCTAAACAAATGTGGATACTATGACTTAATATTTAAACAAAGGTCAAATATCCCTAAATTAAATCAAAACTTAAATCCTATTCTACTTAAAACCTGAATGGCATTATTTATTTTTTGCTTTTCTTTTTGAGATAATACAACTTAACAGTATAATTTTAAAATTGATTACATAAGGAAAAGACATTGAGACTAAGCACTGTTATAGATACACTGCTATAGATAACATGATAAACCTTGTATTATCGAATAGTGCAGTTTTTTAAAAGATAAATAGATGTGTCACTTGCATAGGAAAAGAGCAGTGCAGTGTGCTATGGTTACTTCCACTACGCCTGGAATGAATTGGCTTCAGCTGTTTTGCTGAAATAAGATATGGAAGTGCATGGCATTGAGCAGAGGTAAAGGCATAAAATATTCTGATCAATCACATTGTTTTGTGACCAGGGCTCTAAAGTACAATGGTCCACTTTGTACCAGTTTTCAACACTGTTTATCACAGTGAAACTGAACATTTGTGTATACTGTTGGTAAAAAACTGGAAAGTCTCTGCTGTTGAGAATGACAGCAGAATATAAGGGATCTCAGAAGGGACCATATTTTGCTCTCCTTTCTCAGATGTCCATTCCCACCAGGTGCAAAAGAAAAGGCATCTCCATCTTAACATAGAGAATTAATGATTGGAGCTTTTAACTGTCCTCATCAGATTCCATGTAAAACAATCCCTAAGGGATATGCCTATTTTAATGATGTTTCTATTTGGAATTCTTTACATGACTGAAGTACAGGTTTTTAAACTTTTGTTATTTGGGAACCTGTGAGAATGGACTCTACTACCTTGGTCCATAAATATTCAAGCAATGTGTACATGCACTCAGGTTAAAAGGGCCCACAGTGGTTATTGTAGGAAGAAAAGAAGGTTTAAGCAGAAGGCTGGTTGCCATCTTTCATTTCTTAGCTTTTTTTGGGGGGGAAGGGGTAGTAGGTATTGAACTCAGGGGTACTCAACCACTGAGCCACATTCCCAGCCCTATTTTTTTTTTTAATTTAGAGACAGGTTCTCACTGAGTTGCTTAGCACCTTGCCATTGCTGACGCTGGCTTTGAACTCGCAATTCTCCTGTCTCAGCCTCCCAAAGTTCTGGGATTACAGGCATGCGCCACCGCACCTGACCATTTCTTTTGTGCCCTAGACACCAAGTAAAATTTGAAACTCTCAAAAGTTAAATGTAACTTTCGAGCTTAACTGAGTCTAATAAGTTTATTTGAAAACTAGGAAAACACAACATATTTTCTTAAAATTCAAAATACTTAAAAGCATTTTTTGCTCTTAATTTGTAAATTAAAAATATTTGAACATATGGTTTGGGGACCTCAATGTGTATTCTTGATCTAAGCCCAACAAATGATACACAAGGACCTGGCTTAAATATCATAATATACAGTGAACATTCTTCACCAATTTTATTAATTTGACCGATTTTATAGATATTTGTGTTTGTGATGACAGTTATAAATGTGTCTATGTGCAGAAATACAAAATTCTGGATGTATTAGATCAAGATAGTTTATGGAATATTCATCTCCCTTTCCTTCACAGATAATTAAATGACAAAAAACATCTCAAAACAAAAATTTCATAGGAGTTCTGGTAAAGTTGCTAGTACCTGAAAGTTACTGAAAGATACAGTAAGTTGGTAAAACAATAGCCAAAACAATTTCACTGTATATGAAGCATAATTATAGATATCACAATAAAACAAATACAATGAACAGGAGTGTTACTGGGCAATTTTACTCCTATTAATTGGAAAAACTATATTTGCTGCAGTTGGGCGAGTTGTTCATTTGAGTTTCCTGTACTTATGCAGAGCAATATTCAGTATCTATTTTCATCCTGGAATAAAAACCTAAACTATTTTTTAAAATAGTTTTAAAATACAAGGCTAAAATACAGGCTGCAATAAACATGATAAAAATCATAAATGGATGGAGTGATATTTTTAGATATGGAACAGAAACATCAACCTCCAATGAAGAAGTTGTCTGAGTACACACTTTCAGCTTTCCTTTTTACCCTAGAGTAAAGATGGACTTTTTAAAGTCACAGAAGTGCTCAAAGAAAGACCAAAACATCAATAGGATGCAAATTGAGCATAAATGCACAGCGGTAAGTGGGGCTGATGCAAAGTCCTGCTGGCTTATGATCCTAGAGTAGAGTTCTTTCCTGAGACTTGTAACTGGTGCATGGCACAACTGCCTCACAATGGCAGGGTCAGGGAAATACTCCTGACCTACAAAACGAAGGAGAAACAAATTACAGCTCTTAAAAATAGCTACTATAAATATTGAGTACTTATTATGAGTGTGTGTGTGTGTGTTATACTTTAGGTCTGAAATGTGTCCCAAATCTCATATGTTGAAGGCTTGTTTCCCAAGGCAGAAGTGTTCATAGAAGGGGGAAGGAGGTTGGGGAGTTGAAAAGTGATCAGATCATGAGGGCTTTTTATCAACTGATTAACCCATTGAGGAATCCATAATTTAAGGGGTTATTGGGAGGAGGTGGAAACCTTAGGAGTTGGGCCTAGTTAGAGGAAATAGGTGTTTGGTGGTGAGATTCTGAACGCCGTATTTTGTTCCAGCCCCTTCCCTCTTTCTGTGTCTCTTTGCCTCTTACTTTCTGACTGCCCTGAGGTGAGCTTTCTTCCACCACATGCTCTCCACCATGACCTTGCCACAGGCCTCAGGCAATGGGGCCAAGTGACTATGGACTGAAACCATGAGCCAAAATAAATCAAGCTTGCCTTTTCTGTTTTACTCAGATATTTGATCGTGGTGACAGAAAAAGAACTAATAAATGCAAGTGTAAATATAAATATATGAATTTGCCATGCATTTTGGGAGTCTAACACATCCCATGATCAGCTGAGTTGTCTGGAAGCTGGAATCCCATGAAACCTATTATTGCAGCTCATTATTAGTATTTAAAGATATACAACTGGGGCTAACAATGTTGCAGATTTCTAGAGCAAGAGAAAATGAGATGGAGTGTCCTAGTTCGAGCAGTAGAACAGGCAAAAAGAAAAGAAAAATAAATAAGACAGGAAGAAAAACAAAAGAAAAAAATACTAATTTTGCCTTTCTCTGTTTGTTCTTCCCAGGCCCTCAATAGATTGGATAATGCCCAGCAACACTGGGGAAAGAAATCTACCTTACTGAATCCACTGATTCAAGGGCTAAACTTATCTGGAGATATAATCAGAGAAAAAATATTTAATCTGAGTACTCTATGCCTTATAAATTGACATATAAAATTAACAAACACTATAGTTATTTAAATATAGATATACAGAACTCTACCAATGTTTATATATATGAGTAAGTGTGCATAATATATTTCCAAATTCTTTTGACTAAAATTGCCCCCAAATAATAAAATCTTATTATCTATGAGCATGCTTATCATGCAAATCTTGACCATTAAACACAATTATCCAATTTAAAAAACCCCAGAATTTATTAGGTCAAAGACAAAATTAAACAAATTTAGTCAAAAATCTAATTGGCTTTTCTTCTCAATTCAATGAATCAGGACAGTCACCATTCTGCCAAATAGAATAAAATCTCTTAACAGGTAATGACAGAAAAGTGGGTTTTATAAGCTAGATCAAAGAAAATAGAGAAATGGAAAACAACAACAATATTTAATCACTTGACAAGTTATTTCAGGTTACTTTTCTGTAAAGTTTAAAGCATAGAAGACTTCCTTATTACATTGATTAGACAGACTGGAATCACCTCTTTCTAGGAAAAAATTGTTTGGGATTTATCTGCTTCCTTAATGCCTCAGCCTGATTATTTAGTATTTAGTATGATTGGCTCCATTTTGATTCAGTTTGGTCTATGGGGACCAAGTCTAATTAAGAATTCAGAACAAAACAATGGCCTGCCTTAATTTTCCTTTAACACATGATGAAATGTATGCTTTTAGAGTGAGGTTAGGGAAGAATACAAGATGGTCCAAAAGCCAAATAAGGAACAGACGAAAGAGATCATAATTAATTAAAACTATTTTGTGTTTCAGAATTCACTATATTTTCAAACTAAAAGAATTTTAAACATTTTTATTCCTAAGATGCTTATAACCAGACAAGTTAAAACAAAGACCTATTTTAATGATTAACTGATAACTTTTCTGTAAGAAAGTCTGAAATTGAATAGTTCACTAGGAACATTAGAGAATCTGCCTCACTGTCACTAAAATACTATTGATGTTATTTTGTTGCAAATCTGTGAAGGTACTAATTAGCAATACTTAAAGTCAATGTTAGAGAAATCTATAAAGTATTTTAGCTTTGTAGTACACAAAAAGAATGTAAGGAAAATACACAAATGACCAGCATCTTATCAGGATCATTTGTGAAATTTTCACCTA
>PVHX01032815.1:0-13588 GCA_004024805.1 Geosciurus inauris
AATATTTTCTCTCATATGTGGAAGCTATAGTAAAATTAAAAAAATGGGAAAGAAGGATAGGATATCTTAAAGGGAAGATCAGTAATGTAGAAGAAAAAGATTGAGTAATGTAGAAGAAAAAAAGGCAGAGTGGAGGAATGGGAAAGAGGAGGCAATGCAAAATGTATTCTTTTTTTTTTAAATTTTTTCTTAGTTGTAGATGGACACAATGTCTTTATTGTATTGCTTTGTATGTGTGCTGAGGATCGAACCCAGGGCCTCATGCATGCGAGGCAAGCACTCTACCGCTGAGCCATAACCCAAGCCCCCAAAATGTATTCTTAAAAAATGTTGTGTGGGACTGGGCTTGTGGCTCAGCAGTAGAACACACACATAGCACAGGTGAGGCACTGGGTTCGATCCTCAGCACCACATAATATTAATAAATAAAAATAAAGTATTGTGTCCACCTACAACTAAAAAAATTTTTTTTAAATCATGTTGTGTGAATATATAAATATACCATAGGAAATTTCAACTTTGTGTATAAGTAAAAGGGACCAGTATAAATAAATACAAGTTAAAAGTATTGTGGAGTAGAGGAAGGAGGGGTGAGCGGATAGGAGGGAAAATTGTGACAAAAAGGGGGGATCATGAACTGAGATCAAATTCTATGTGTGTATCAGTTTGTCAGGGTGAACCCAACTGCTATGCATAGCTATAAAGCTCTAATAAATACAAGAAAAAATAAGTATATGCCAATGTAGTCTCATCAGTTGTAACAAATGTACCACTGTGGTGATGAATATTGTGCATGTATAGGGCAGAGAAATTAGGGGACCTCTCTATACTGCCTCAACTTTTCTGTGAGCCCAAAATTGCCATAAAAATGAAATGTAGCTATTTCTTCCACATACTGATTTTGTTTCCTCTAGGTATATATCCAATAGTGGGATTGCTGGATCTTATTATAGTTCTACTTTTAGTCTGCTGGGCAATCCTCATACTGTTTTCCTAATTGCTGGAGCAATTTCCAGTCCCATTAACATTACATAAGGGTTACCTTTTTCCTGCATCCACCTTAGCACTTGTCATTTATTTTTTTTCTTTTTTATAATAATTATACTAATTTTAATGAGGAACTATCTCATTGTGGTTTTGATTTGCATTTCCATTATGACTAGTGATATTAAAAATTTTTTCAATATACCTCTTGGCCATTTTCCCATTTTCTTTTGAGAGATGTCTATTTGGGTCTTTTGCCCTTTTATTAAAATCATATTGGTTGTTATTCTGGATATTTCTACCTTATCTGATATTGCTAAGGTTTGCTATAGCTTAAATGTGTCACCCAATGATACCTGTTTTTGAAAATTTGTCCTCAGTGTGACAATGTTGGAAGGTAGTACCTTTAAGAGGCATGGGCTAGTAGGAGGTCCTTAGGTCAATTAGAGGTGTGCCATCAGAAGAGATCTGGGGACACCAGTCTTTCTAGCCTCCTGTATTGAGATGAATTTCTCCCTCTCATTTGTACTCCTGCCGTCTATCATGAAGTCCTAACCAGATCCATGCTAATACCAGTAAAATGCCCTTGAATCTCCAGAACATTGATGGAAATATACATTTTTTATAAAATTAATTTGACTCGTGCATTTTGTCGTGATAATGAAAATGGACTAATAGAGATATGTATAGATCACAAGTATTTTCTACTGTTCCATAGGTTGTCTTTTTGCTCTGCTACTTCCTTTCCTGTGAAGAAACATTTAGTTTGATGTGGTATTTATTATTTTATTTTTCTATCTGTGTTTTAAAGATCTTATATGAAATATTCTTTATCCAGTGCAAAAATCATGTAATATTTCTCCTGTTTTCTTGTAGAAGTTTATGGTTTCACATCTTACCTTTATGTATTTAATACATTTTTTCTGTATGTTGAAATCATTTATCTCTTTCCACATTTTTATTGCTGCATTATACTTATACATAAAGATGGGATTTGTTGTTGCATATTCCTATATGCATACAATAGAACAATATGATTTGTCCAATATCACTCCCCACCACTCCCTCCTACATCCATACATTTAATATATTTTGAATTGATTTTATATGGTCTGATTTCATTCTTCAGTATTTATAAATTCCAGCACAATTTAGTGACAATGTTGTCTATTCTCAAGTTTGTATTCTTTTCACCTTTGTCAAAAAACTTTTGGTTAAATCTAGATGCCTTTCAAAAGATAAATGGATAAAGAAACTGAGGTATATATACACAGTGGAATATTACTAGGTATTAAAACAGCATAAAATTTGACATTTGCAGGTAAATGGATGTAGTTAGAGAATATAATGCTAAGCAAAGTAAGCCAATCCCAAAAATCCAAAGACTGAATGTTCTCTCTGATAAGTGGATGATGATCCATAATGGGGGAGGGGGCATGCGAAGAATAAAAGAACTTTGGTCAAAGGGGAGGGAGAGGAGAGGAGAGGACATGGGGGCAGGAAAGATGGTGGAATGAGATGGACATCATTGTTCTTGGTACATGTATGACTGCACATATGGTGCAACTCTACATAGTGTAGAACCAGAGAAATGAAAAGTTGTGCTCCATTTGTGTACAATGAATCAAAATGCATGCTTCTGTCATGTATACCTAGTTACAATAAATGAATTTTTAAAAATATAAAAAAACATTTGACTATTTATAAGCTTTCTATTCTGTTCAATTGGTATATGTATCTGTAGTTGTGCCAATACCATTCTGTTTGTGCATACACTACTATATTTTAAGGTAAGATAGTATGACATATCCAGCATGGTTCTTTGTGCTCAAAGTTGCTTTGACAGTTAAGGGTCTTTTGTGGATCTATAAAAATTTAAAGACTGAGTTTTTTCTATTTTTGTGAAGAAAGTTCTTGATATTTTCATGGTAATTCCATTAAATCTGTTTCCCACCTTGGGTAGTATGGACAGTTTAACAATATTAATTCTTCCAATTCATAATCTCAGGTTGTCTTTCCATTTATTTATTTTCTCTTTAATTTCTGCCATTAATGCTTTAGTTTTTGTTGTAGAAACTACTCATTTCCTTGCTTAAATTTTTTCTTTTCCTCTTGCACATGGGATTGCATTCTTTTTAAGAAGTTTGTTCTTGGGTGTGTAGAAAAACTGATTTTGCTTGTTAGTTTTATATACTGAAATTTTGCTGAATTTATTAATTCTAAAAGTTTTTCACTGAGTGATTAAAGTTTTCCATAAAAATGTTTTATGTCACATGAACAGAGGCAAAGTAAACAGGGACACTTTGAATTCCACATTCCCAGTATGACCATCCATCACTTCTTTCTCTTGCCTAAATGCTCTGGATAGAACTTCCAATACTATGATGAATAGAAGTGGTCAAAGGAGGCTTCTTGTCTTATTCCAGAACTGGGAGGAAATATTCCAACTTTTCCACATTAAGTGGTTTTCTCACATGTGGCATTTATTGTCTTAATGTAAATTCTTCTATACCTCATTGCTTTAGGGATTTTATGAATTTATAGCTTGGGGGTTGAATTGTGAAGAAATGTTCAACATTATCATATGTTTTTTATGTCTGTTAAAAGGATCATTTTAAAATTTTGATTCTGTTTATATAATGCATAACAATTATTGGTGTGTGCATGTTGAAACATCATTGCATTCCTTGGAGGAATCCCACCTGATCCTGGTGAATGATCTTTTAAAAATATTGTTGAATTCTCTTTGTTAATCTTTTATTGAGAATTTTTGTATATATGTTCATCAGGGATTTTGATCTGCAGGTTTACATTTTTTCTGTCATAGTCCAGTTTTTGTATTAGGCTAATGCTGGCTTCATAAAATGAATTTGGAAGTATCCCTTCCTCTTTGGGCTTTTTGGAGTCATTTGGAAAATAATGTTAGTTCTTCCTTAAATGTTTGGTTTCATTCAGCAGTGAAACTACTGAGTCTTGACCTTTTCATTGTCAGGGCATATTTTATTTCTAACTCCAAATTAGTCCTGATTTTTGGTCTGTTTGGGTTTTCTATCAGATTGTCTATGTGTTCAAGTGTTTATGCACCTATTATAGGTTTTCCAATTTATTGGTATATAATTGTTCAGAAGTCTCAATATTACATTTCTGTGGTGTCAATTGTAATGTTCCTATTTTAAATCTCTGATTATATTTCTTTGAGTCTTCTATTTTTACTTACTTATCCCAGCTAAGAGATTTAAATTTGTTTTGTTTTAAAAATTGAACTATTTTTTGTTGATAGTTTTATTGTTTTTTAATCTTTATTTCACTTATTTTTGCTCTAACTTTGAGTTATGCATATCTGGTTTTCCCAGGACCATTTGTTAAAAAGGCTATCTTTACTCCAACATCTATTTTTGGCACTCTTGTGAAGTATTAGATGACTGTATCAGTATGGATTTGTCTCTGTGTCTTCTAAGCTATTCCATTGGTATTTGTGTCTATTTTCATGCCAATACCACACTGTTTTGTTACTGTAGCTCTGCAGTGTAATTTGAGCTCAGGTATTGGGATGCTTCCTGCATTGCTCTTCTTGCTCAGGATTGCTTTCACTCTTCTGTGTCTCATTCTTCCAAATTAATTTAAGGACTTTTTTTCCTAGTTCTTTGGGGAATGCCATTGATATTTTGCTGGGATTGCATTAAATCTGTATAAAACTTTTGGCCATATGGCAATTTTCTCAATATTGTTTCTGCCTATCCAAGAAAACAGGATGTCTTTCCATCTTCTAAGTTTTTCAATTTCTTTTTTTCAGTGTTCTATAATTTTCATCATAGAGATCTTTAATCTCCTTGGTTAGATTAATTCCAAGGTGATTTTTGTAGGTTATTGTGAATAGGGTGGTTTCCCTAATTTCTTTTTTTAATATTTTTTAGTTGTCAATGGAAATCTATTTAATTAATTAATTTATTCATTATTTATTTATTTATTTTTGGTACTGGGGATTGACCTCAGGGGTACTCAGCCACTGAGCCTCATCCCCAGCCCTGTTTCTTGTTTTATGCAGAGACAAGGTCTCACTGAGTTGTTCAGTGCCTCGCCATTGCTGAGGCTGGCTTTGAGATCACAGTTCTCCTGTATCAGCCTCCCAAAGTGCTGGGATTACAGACATGCACCACTGTGCCTGGATTTATTTATTTATTTTTATGTAGTGCTGAGAATCAAACCCAGTGCCTCATACATACGAGGCAAGTGCTCTACCACAGAGCTACAACTCTGGCCCTCTAATTTCTTTCTCAACAGAATCACAGTTGGATTATAGAAAGCTATTTTTTATGGATGTTGATCATGTATCTTGCTATTTTGCTGAATTCATTTATCTGCTCTAGAAGTTTTCTGGTGGAGTTTTTTTTTCTTTTTGGAGGGTCTTCAAAATATAAGGTCACATCAACAGAAACCATAGATAATTTGACTTTTTATTTTCCTTTTTTTAAATCTTCAGTTTCTTCCTCTTACCTGATTGCTCTGTTTCAATAAATATATTAAATAGAAGTGGTCAGATTGGACATCCTTGTGCCTTGTGTGGTTCCTGATTTCAGAGAAAATGTTTTTAGTTGTTCTCCAATCAATATGATGTTGGCTTTGGGATTGTCATATATAGCCTTTACAACGTTGAAATAAGTTCATTTTATCCCTAGTTTCTCCAGTATTTTGTGTATGAATTCGCGCAGGTCATATGATTATTGTCATTAATTCTATAAATATGGTGAATTACATTTATTGATGCATATATTGAAACAAACTTTTATCCCTTTGATGAAACAAATTTGATTATGGCATATTATTTTCTCAATATGTTTTGCTAATATTTTATCAAGGATTTTTGCATCTATGTTCATAAGGGATATTGGTCTTTAGTTTTCTTTCCTTGCTGTGTCTTTGTCTGGTTTTCATATCAGGGTTATACTGGCTTCAAAAAATGTATTTGGGAGTGCTCCCTCAATTTAAATTTCATGGAATAATTTGATAAATACTGGTGTTAGTTCTTCTTTAAAGGTCTAGTAGAATTCAGCTGATAATCCATCTGCCCCCCAGTTTTCCTTTGTTGAAAGACTGAATTGCTGTTTCAATTTTGTTAGTTGATATTGGTGTTGATATTGATTTCTAACAGTAGAAAACATATTCAGGTTTTCTATGTTTTCCTGGTTCAGTTTTGGCAGGTAATATGTGTCTAAAACTTTGTCAATGTCTTCTAGATTTTCATATTTATTAGAGTAAAAATTTTCAAAATAGTCTCTAATGATTCTCTGAATTTCAGAAGTTTCTGTGGTGATATCTCCCTTTTCATCTTTAATTTTATTTATTTGGGTCTTCTCTCTTTCTTTTGGTTAGCTTACCTAGAGAGTTTTCAATCTTAGATATCATCTTTAAAATATTTTTGTAGTTGTAGATTGATAATATCCTTTATTTTATTTGTTTAATTTTATGTGGCCCTAAAGATCAAATTCAATGCCTCAGATGCTATGCAAGCACTCTAACACTGAGACATAGCCCCAGCCCCAATTTTACATATATTTTAAAAGAAATAACTCTTTGTGCATTGATTATGCTTATTTTTTTTATTCTCAATTTCATTAATTTCAGTTCTCTTATAATTTCCAGCTCTGATATTATGTCCTGTTTCCTAATGATTTTGGAATTAATTTGTACTCTTTCTTCTTTTTCTAGGGCCATTAGGTGGAGTATATGCTTATTTATTGGAGTGTCTCTATGTTTTTTAACATAGTCACTCAATGCTCTAAATTTTCCTCTTTAACTGCTTTCATACTGTCCCAGAAATTTTGTTATGTTGTATCTCTGCTTTCATTTTTTAAGAATTTGTGATTTCTATTCTAATTTCTTCTTTGATGTATTCTTCATTTAATAGAGTATTATTCAATCTCCATGTGTTTATGTGGTTTCTGAAGGTCTATGGAAAATAATATTCCTACAAGACAGCCCCCAAGAAAAATAGAGAGAAAGTGTGACTAGGGAGGAGGGAGGGAAATTAGCCAATAATTAATCCTCTCCCAGTAAATCCTTTCTCAGTAACAATGGGCCTCAAAGGAAAAAGGTGAACTTTCATCCCTTCTTGGGCATCCCCAGCATCTCCACCAAAAGCAAATATTCACCCCTTCCCAAAAACAATGGATCCTGAAGGGCAGAGGCAAATATTGAAACCCTGGATCCTGGACCTTTACCCTTTTCCATTGCAGGTGAGTCCTGGAAGGAGAAAAGCAAGTAGTGAAGCTCTAGGTAACAATGGATCCCAGAGGAAGGAAGACAAACAGTGAACACTGAGTTGTGAGCTTTTCCCAATGACAATGAGTTTCTTTTTCCAACTGCCTTCCTGAGTTAAAGTTTTTAAAGTTTAACTTGCACAACTAGGTCCCTGACTGTCCAAATTAGTCTCCACTGATTAATTAACCCTTATTGTAAACAATAAAACCCAGACACTTTCTGTAACTCAGGGGGGCATTTCCATACCCAGAAAATGAGCCCTCTTGTGCCTGATTGATTGACTTCACTGCAGAATAAGGGAAAGCTTGCTGATTTGAAATTTTCTTTCTGTCTCTGTGTCATTTGTATGCCATGTGCTTACAGTTTCTATTATTTTTCTTGCTGTTGATTTCTACATTTATTCTGTTATGTTCTGTTAAGATGCACAGAATTATACATATTTTTCTATTTACTAAGACATATTATGACCCAGAGTACAGTCTATTTTGGAAAAGGTTTCATGAGCTGCTCAGAAGAAACTAAGTTCAGCCTTTTGGGTATAAAATACTCTGCAGAGGTCTATCAGGTCCATTTATTATTTAGGTCAGAAATATCTTTATTAATTTTATGTTTTGATGATATGTCTACTGTTTTTATTGAAATCTATCTGAGATTTAATGTCAAGACATTTTTAATGTAATTAGGTACATTTATATTTGGAGCTTATTTATTATTATTATGTCTTCTTGTTTGATTGTTCCTTTTACCAGTGTGCATCAGTCTTCTTTGTCTCTTCTTATTAATGCTTGCTTAAAATTTACTCTCTCATATATGAGTAGCTACTCCTATTTATTTTCATACTCCATTTGCATGAAATATTTACTCCATCCTTTCACTTTCAGCCAGTGAGGATTTTTTCCTGATAAAATGATTATCTTGAAAACAGAGTATAGTTAGATGTTTTTTTGATCCATTCTGCTAATCTATGTCTTTTAACTGGGGAATTGAAACCACTTATACTCAATATGATTATGAATGTGTATTTGTAGTTTCTTGCCATTTGGGTTTCTTTGCTATATTTAATTGTTTTGATTTTCATTTATTTTGTTGTTCTTCTAGTGATCTTCATTTATTTGGGAGATTTGGGGTTTGTTTTGGGATTTCTCTGATTGTGTATAACTTTAAATATTCTTTGTAGTATTGGCTCAGAAGTCATAAATTCTTTTAGTTTTTAGTTTATTCTTGTCATGTGAGGTTTTTATTATTCCATTGAATTTGAAAGAAAGTTCATTTTGAAATATCAATCTTGGCTGGTAATTGTTTTCTTTTAAAGCTTGGAATATCTCATTCCAGGCCCTCCTTGACCTTAAGATCTGAATTAAAATTATTGGTTTGCTTCCAAATGTGACTTGACATTTTTCTTTTGCAGTTTTTATTATTATTTCCACATTTTCTATTCTAGGCATTTTTTTTTTTTTTGGTGCTAGGGATTGAACTCAGGGGTACTTAACCACTGAGCCACATCCCTAGCCCGAATTTGTATTTTATGTAGAGACAGGGTCTCACTGATTTGCTTAGGGCCTCGTCATTGCTGAGGCTTGCTTTGAACTTGCAATTCTCCTGTCTCAGCCTCCCAAAGTGCTGGGATTACAGATGTGCACCACCACACTATTCTAGACATTTTGATTATGAATTACCTTGAAGAGTTTCTGTTCTAATCTTCCATATTTTGGGTCCTATATACCTCCTGTATGTGGATGTATATCTCATTTTTAATATGAGGAAATTTTTTCTGTTGCTGAAGATGTTTTCAATGCCTTTAGCTTTATTTTCATGCTTTCTTTTTTCTCAATAAATTTTTGGTTTGTAGTCTTGATTCTGTCCATGAGTTCTTGTATATTATGATAATAGTCTTTCATTTTTTCCTTACTGCATACTGAATATTCAAGTTCATACACCCTGTCTTCAAGGCCTGATGATCTATTTTCTATACAATCCAATTTGTTGTTGAGGCTTTCTAGTGAATTTTTAATTTGATTAATTGTGTATTTAATTTCCAAGAGTTCTGATTTTCTTCTTTTTATTATCTCTATTTCTTTTAATTAATTAATTTATGTGTTCTTATTAGTTATACATGAAAGCAGAATGCATTTTGATTCATAGTACACAAATGGAGCACAATTTTTATTTTTCTGGTTGTACACAAACATACAATTTTTTGTCATCATACAAGTACCTAGGATAATGATGTTCATCTCATTCCACCATCTTTCCTGGCCCCATGGTCCCTCCCTTCCACTCCCTCCCATTTGCCCTAACCAAAGTTCCTACATTCCTCCCATGCTCCCACCCCCATTATGCAGAAGCATCCACTTATCAGAGAAAACATTAAGCCTTTGGTTTCTTGGGATTGTCTTACTTCACTTAGCATGATATTCTCCAGCTCCATCTATTTACCTGAAAATGCCATGATTTTATTATCTATTAATGCTAAGTAATATTTCATTGTGTGCATATACCACAGTTTCTTTATCCATTCACCTGTTGAAAGGTATTTAGATTGGTTGCACAATTTAGCTATTGTGAATTGTGCTGCTATAAACTTTGAAGTTGTTGCATTACTGTAGTATGCTGTCTTTAAGTCTTTATAGAACAAGGAGTGGGTCTTCTAGCTTTGAGGGTCTCAATTGAGATATCTGCAGAGATCCTAAGTGGTTTCCCCCTGTATGTAATCTGATTCCTTTCTCTTGTGGCTTTTAAAATTATCTCCTTATTCTGTATGCTAGGCAATATCATTATAATGTGCCTTTGTGTAGATCTCTTGTGATTTTGTGCAATTGGTGTCCTATAAGCCTCTTGTATTTGATTTTCCAATTCATTCTTCAGGTTTGGAAAATTTCATTATATTATTTTATTGAAGATTGTTCATTCCTTTGGTTTGTAACTCTATGCTTTCCTCTATACCAATAATTCTTAAATTTAGTCTTTTCATGTTAGTCCATAATTCTTGGATGTTCTTTTCATGGTTTCTTACCATCTTCACTGTGTGGCCAACTTTATTTTCAAGATTATTTTGCTTTCATTGTATAAGGCTCTGTCATCCAAGTGATCTAATCTGTTGGTGATGCTTTCCATTGAGTTTTAAATTTGTTTTATTGTTTCCTTCATTTCAAATATTTTTTTATAATCTCTCTTTTTATTGAAGTAATCTTTTGCTTCCTACATTTGCTTATGTAGCTCTTTATCAAAATCATCTTTGGGGGCTGGGGTTGTGGCTCAGTGGCAGAGTGCTTGCCTCGCACATGTAAGGCACTGGGTTCGATCATCAGCACCACATAAAAATAAATAAAGGAAACAAAGATATTTTTTAAAAAATCATCTTTGGTTGCCTTTGTTTGCTCTCTTATATCATCCACTAATTCACAGAAATTTTAATTATGTACATCCTGAACTTGTTATCTGGATTTCTTCTGCTGTGCTTGCCATGGATTCTAATAATCTAGTATCTTTGTTTGTTTGGGGCACATAATTTCCTTCTATTTTTTATGTTGTTTATGTGTCTTACCCTTTAGCAATACAGATCCCAGGTATTAAAGCTTTTACCCTATGGACTGATAGTGTCCCTGCAGGGTTCCATTATCTCTCTTTTAAGGGAGAGATTAATATTAACATATCCCAATGCAAACAGTATACATCCTTAAACCAAATAGCTCCTATTAAGATGCTTATGGGACCACAGTGGGAACCAAGATCCAGGCCCAGGAACTCCACCAGGGAACCCTGTGGTAGCTCAGGCCAAAGATAGGCCCAGGACCACCCCTACCATTCAGTACCAGAGCCCCTACTAGCCCACAGGAGCCCAGGTCCAGTATGAGGACCACATCTGGGGGCCACCACAGGATTCCAGGCCCAAGACAGGCCTAGGACCACCCTTGCAGGCCTATTTGACAGCCCAGGTCCAGGATCACCCCTGCTCAGAGTGGAGGTCCATGCTGTCACTTCCTTCTCATATCCATCTTGTGAAACTGCAGCCATCACCATAGCACTCCCCATGTAGTATCCTCCAACTGGGGACAACAGACAGGGCCTGGATGCAGTGGCCCACCACAACTTTGCATGCCACAGTACTGCATATCTGATCAGTCATCCCAAAATTATTGTAAGTCCAACCCTTTTAGCCTCCTCTCTGAAAGTGTTTGCATCCATCTTGGGCCACCCCCACTGCTATCTTGAGTTATCTCCACTACCATCACCACTGTGTTTACTTGCAGTAGCATCCATCTGGGGACACTTTCAGGGGACTGAAAGTGAATTCCAAGGTGAGGTACAGGTAATCTGTAAGGGTCATTATAAGATTATAGGATAAGTCGGGCATGGTGGTGCAGGCCTGTAATCCCAGCACTTTGGGAGGCTAAGAGAGGAAAATCACAAGTTCAAAGCGAGCCTCAGCCATGGCAAGGAACTAAGCAACTCATTGAGACCCTGTCTCTAAATAAAACACAAAATAGGACTGGGATGTGGCTCAGTGGTCTAGTACCCCTGAGTTCAATCCCTGGTACCAAAATAAATAAATAAATAAAGATTATAGGATATAAACTGCAATAGCTCAGAAAGAAAGTACCCCAAACAAACCAAGATACTACAATAATAAAATCCATTGGCAGTGCAGTTAATGAAATTTCCAAGAAAGATTTTAGAACGTACATAATTAAAATGATATGCAAATTAAAGAATGACTTATGTGAGCAAATACAGGCAAAGATTGATCACTCCTACAAAGAGATAAGAGTGAAAAAAGGCAAATATTGATCACATTAACAAAGAGATAAGGGAGAAAATACAGGTAGCAAAAAATTACTTCATGAAAGAACATGAGATTGTGAAAAAAATCAAATTCTTGAAATAAAGGAAACAATAAACCAAATAAAAAACTCAATAGAAAGCATCACCAACAAACTACATCACTTGGAAAACAGAACCTCAGATAATGAAGACAAAATATACAATCTTGAAAAAAAAGTTGACCACACAGTGAAGATGATGAGAAAACATGAACAGAATATCCAAGAATTATGGGATAGTATCAAAAGACCAAATCTAAGATTAATCAGTATAGAAGAAGGCACAGAATTTCAAACCAAAGGCATGCACAATCTCTTCAATGAAATATCAGAAAATTTCCCAAATATGAAGAATGAATTGGAAAATCAAATACAAGAGGCTTACAGGACACCAAACGTACAAAATTACAACAGATCCACAACAAGGCACATTATAATAAAAATGCCTAGCATACACAATATGGATCAAATTTTAAAGGCTGCAAGAGAGAGGAATCAGATTACACACAAGGGGAGACCAATTGAAATCTCAGCCAATTTTTCAACCCAGACCCTAAAAGCCAGGAGATCCTGGAACAACATGTACTGAGCTTTGAAAGAAAATGATTCTAGATTTTACTAGAATCTTATATCTAGTAAAATTAAGCTTCAGATTTGATGATGAAATATAAACCTTATATGATAAACAAAAGTTAAAGGAATTTACAGTGAGAAAGCCTACACTATAGAGCCTTATCAGCAATATATTCCATGAGTAGGAAATGATAACCAACAATGAAAAAAAGAGAGGAACTACAGAAAAGGAAAGGCCAATCAAGTGAGAAAACAAGTCAAGTTAAAAAGCAAATATAAACCAAAATGGGGCTAGGCTCTCAGGGACCAAGGCTGGAAGTGGTGGAGGCGCAGTTTTCCAGCCAGCTTCCTGGCATCATTCTGCAGCTCAACATCCCACACAGGAATTTCGCTCATGTATGTGTGAGTACAGGATCACCGGGAGGCAGCGGTAGCCAGGAGGCGTGGCTTCGGTGCCGGCCAGAGAAACGTGGTTGCAGCCTGGGCCTCGGCCCAGGGCTACGGCTATCTGAGACTGAGATTGGAAGTAGCGGGGTGCCATCTTCCAACCAGTTTTTTGGCAACTCTCTGCGCCTTGCCGCCCCACGCAAGAGTCTAGCTCTCGTGTGTGAGCACAGGGCCACCGGGAGGCAGCGGTAGCCTGGAGGCGTGGCTTCGGCGCCGGCCGGAGAAACACAGTTGCAGCCCGGGCCTCGGCCCAGGGCTCCGGCTATCCGAGACTGAGACTGGAAGTAGCAGGGTGCCACCTTCCAACCAATTTTTTGGCAGCTCTCTGTCCCTTGCGGCCCCACGCAAGAGTCTCGCTCGCAGGTGTGAGCGCAGGGCCACCAGGAGACAGCGGTAGCCGGGAGGCGTGGCTTCGGCGCCGGCCGGCAGAAAAGCACTTGCAGTCGGGGGCCTCGGCACAGGGCTCCGGCTATCCGAGACTGAGACTGGAAGTAGTGGGTTGCCAT
>PVHX01032816.1:0-13599 GCA_004024805.1 Geosciurus inauris
CAGGGTCTCACTGAGTTGCTTAGCGCCTCGCCATTGCTGAGGCTGGCTTTGAACTCTCGATTCTCCTGTCTCAGCCTCCCTAAGTGCTGGGATTACAGGCTTGCACCACCGCGCCTGGCTCTTTTTTTTTTTTTGGTACTGGGGATTGAATCCAGGGGTGCTCAACCACTGAGCCACATCCCCAGCCCTTTTTATTTTTTTTATTTAGAGACAGGGTCTCACTGAGTTGCTTAGGGCCTCCCTAAGTTGCAGAGGCTGGCTTTGAACTCGAGATCCTCCTGCCTCAGCCTTCCAAGCCTCTGGGATTCCAGGTGGGCGCCACCATGGGACCTCTGGTTGATGTTTGTCACAGTAGAGCTATGAATAAGACCACTTCCACCTTTCTTGTTTTTGCGGTGCTGGGACTGAACCCAAGGCCTTGTGCCCTTCATGCAAGTGTCTACCACTGAGCTACACCCAACATCTCCCCACCCTGAGCAGGATCCTGATTTGAATAATGAGTTTCGAATTTGTCATCTACATATGCAGAATGTCCTAATTTCACTAGATCACCTTACTAGCTCCTAGGTTGGACTTTTTTTTTTTTTTTTTTTAATTCTTTCTAGTTGTCCAAGATCTCTGACATCACAAAAGCCAAAAAACTCAATTAAAAAAAATACCTGCTTCAAAATGTTTTCCATCACATACTTTTGCAGGGACATCTCCAGTTTAGGATCAGAATCCAGGATGCAGGCAAGCCTCAGCAAGTCTAGGAGGGCAGGAGGAGGGGCCGGCTCAGCAAGGGAGGCTCCGCTCCCCTGGCCAAGACAAATCCAGAGTTCTCACAGGCTGTGGGTTTCCCAAAATCCAGCTGTATTTAGCGCCAGACCCTGATCTCACTGCCATCATGCTTTGGGACTTGGGGAGGTGGTGCGTCTGGACTTGATCTAAAGCTACTGCCAAAGGGGATGGGAACGGACAGGAGCATGTGACCACAGAGGAGGATGGAGTCAGAAGGCCAGGGATGCTGGAGCAAGGAAAGCCGGAGGAGGATGGGCATGGCTTCTGACCTCAGGCTGGTGGCTGTGGAAGGAAGTTGCAGGAGGCCCTTGTTTTGGACTAAGCTCCTCCACGGTCCCTGACAGACCAGGCTAAAGTCAAAAGGGAACCACTTGCACTAGGTTCCAGCTCCCCAGGCTGACACTGAGCTGCATATCTGACCTTCTGGAAAAATCAGGACCATAGAAGAACAAAATCTCCAGACAAACCAGTTTCAATTGGCACAGTAAAATTCCCTCTGCTTAACTCTTACACAAAAGGCAACCTGAAGTGACCTGATGCTACCAGTTATTTTCCGTCTGTCTCCTTGTCTGTGCTTCTCAAGGCAAGTAACTTTGAAATGACCAGTCGGCTTTTTATTCTTCGTTTCTGCTTCCATAGCCCTTTTCTCTTTTCAAAACCAACTTCAGTCTGCTCGACTCATCAGAACACTTACTCTAGCGTATGGAATGAGGTGTTGCTTGATCCTAGACTCGCCAACTACAGCCAACAATGATCTCTAAATTGTTGTAATTTTGTCCTTTGATGAGGAAATGGAGAAAAAGTGTCAAAAAAAAGACCAATCAGAGATTGACCTGGGGTGAGGCTGGGGAGGAAGCCATTGATCTGGGCATTACTGGTGGCCAGGGAGGGCCTGACATAAGCAGGCCCAGATGAGGAAGAGGGCAGAAGCTTGAGGGCAGGGAAGAGACGGCAGTGGCTCAGCCTGGGGCATGCCCGTCCCAGCTGCTCAGGAGGGTGAAGCAGGAGGATCGCTGGAGCCCAGCTGGTGATGAGCCAGGGCACCCAGTGCAACCCAGCCTCTAAACAAGTAAAATAAACAGGAAATAGAAGACTGAAGAGTAGAGGACACACAGCCAAGGAGCATCGTGGGCGCATTAAGGAACGAGGACACAAGAACAGATAGACCTGCGCGAGGCTCTTCAGAGAATTGTGAGGTTAAGTCGAATTCAGAGAGGCTTTGCGTTTTCTTTCATCAAAGGAAACTTGGCAAAGGTTTGGGAGAAGAGGACGGGAAGTGCCCAGGGGGAGGGTGCTACTGAGAACTGCTGTTCTGGGGACGAGAAGCAGGTCCCTGGGTGGTGGTAAGGATGGCTCCTGACGGAGCTGGAGGCACTGTGCAGACAGAGCCTGCTGAGCACTGATGGCAGCCAGGGGTGGCCCACACGCAGGTACTTACTTTTGTGGTCACTGGGATAGTAATCCATGAAGGCCATACACTTCATGAAAAATTCCTCAAAGTTAAAAGAAGGGGGTGGTTTTAAGAAGTTAACCTAAATGAAAGAAAAGGAGAAGTTGCCACTTGTTCCGAGAGTTCTCTGCTCCTTTAGTGAGAATTTCAGCAGAAACTCGGGGAGTATGCTCTGCATGCCTAGGTGAACGGTGATTGGTGTTCTTAAACCCAAAAGATCTTTAATTCATAAAACTGAAAATTTCAGTAAAAATTTTAGAGGCTGGGGGTGTGGCTCAGAGCATGTGCTTACCCCGTGAGAGGCTGGGTTCAGTCGCCAATCCCAAAGAGAAAATTTAAAAAGTTTCTACAATTATTCATTAAGATTTCAATGTTCACCCAGGCACTATGGCCCTCACCTATAATCCCAGCAACTGGGAAGGCTGAGGCAGGAGGATCCGAGTTTGAGGGCAGCCTCAGCAACTTAGCAAGACCCTGTCCCACAGTAAAAAATAAAAAGGACTGGGAATATAGCCAATATCCTCCACCCACCCCCCAGGAAAGAACAAAAGATACAAAGGTTAGTCCCTAGAATGGCCCTCTGTGTATCTGGGTATATATACTAAACATTGAGACCTTTCTTCTTTCTTTCTTTCTTCCTTCCTTTTAAACTTTATTTATTTATTTATTTTTGGTACTGGGGATTAAACTTTACCACTGAGCTATATTTCCCAGTCCTTCTTATTTTTTCAGACAGGGTCTCACTAAGTTACTGAGGGTCTCTCTAAGTCGCTGAGGTGGGCCTTGTCCTCCTGCCTCAGCCTCCTGAGTCGCTGGGACTTCAGGCATGCATCGCCTCACCCAGCCTCTGGGGTATTCTGCCCTCTCTGCCCCAAAACGCATAAACTTTGTTTGACGTGAAAAAACATCAGGTAGAACTGACAAAGGGTGTTCAACAAAATAACAGCAACATTCCTTCTAAGTGTCAAGGTCATAAAGACAAGGAAAGACTGAACCACTGTCACAGACCACAGCAGGCTGAGCAAATACCAACCAAGTGCAAGGAGGATCTGTGCGGCAGCACCCCGGCAAGGACATTGGTGGGCACCACTGTGCCCGTGCTGCTTTCCTGGTCTTGACCTGCACTCTGGCCATGCAAGATGCTGAAACGAGGGAGAGCTTGCCAGGCATGCTTGTGCAGTCCAGTGACTCGGGAGGCTGAGGCAGGAGGATCACAATTTGGAGTCCAACTTGGGCAACTGAGAGCAACTGTCTCAAAATAACCACAGGGCTTGGTGTGGCTCAGTGGTAGAAGCCCCGGGGTTCAATCCCCAGCACCACACACAGACGAAACAATGGGAAGCTGGTCAAGGAGTATGTGGAAACCATTTCTACAACTTTCCTGAAAGTCTAAAGTCAGTTCAAGATTCAAACCGTATTGGAAGGTGTGCAATGACTGCAGGTGGGGACAGGGTTGCCCTGGGCTGGCTGGCTCCTGCCTTGGGTGTGTTCTGCAGGAGGAGCCGTCAGTGATGGGGAGGGTGGTGGGAGGATGTCCCGGCAGGAGTGCCTCCCACCTGGGCCAGTTGTCTGGGATGCTCTGTCTTTTCCTCTTTTCTGCCAGGCAGCCCCTTCCTGGCAGCTCAGCCTTCCTCCCTTTCCATACTCTCAAAGCTCAGGCACCAGGGATTGAGCCCAGGGGCACTTGACCATGAAGCCACACACCAGCCCTTTTTAATATTTATTTATTTTGAGACAGGGCTTTGTAGATTTGCTGAGGCTGGCTTTGAGCTTTCGATCCTCCTGCCTGGGCCTCCAGAGTGGCTGGGATCACAGGTGTGCATCACCCTATCTGTCTTCAAAGCACTGATTCTCTATCTGGCCATTTTGCAAGGACAGTTCTAGGCAATGTAGAGGCCTGTCCTCCCACCCGTCTCCTCGCTAACCTCACTTGCCTCCAGTTCTCAGGCTGGTGAACCTTAACCCTGAGTAGGAAAGTGTGGGGTAGTGACCGTCAGGGTCAATGGCCACCCTCAAAACTACCCCCTCTGCTCCTAGGTAACAGCCAGCAAATCCTTCCTTAAACAAGGTCACTGACCATCTCCCTGCCCCTGCCAAGGACCTTGATACTCCAATTCCACATCCTTAGTCACCCACGGTAAAGCCTGCCTTTCCTCCGCAGCCGCCAGCCTGGCTCCTGACCAACGCCCCCTTTAGTCTAGCCCAGACTGACTCCCGCCCCATCTGCAGCCCAGGAATGTTGAGGAATCCACTCCGGCACAGCCTGGCAGGACGTTCTGCAGGCACCAATGTCACACTTACCTTAACTGCTCTCTGATCTGGAATCCTCTCAATTTCAATCATGCTCCGATCGCAGAGCTGCCAGCAGTTGGGTGACAGAATGACATCGTTCATCCGGGCCATGTTCTGCGCAAGGCGCACGTCATCCACTGCCTGGCCGATCACCAGGAAGTAGTTGCGAGTGTCATCTCCAAAGACCAGCATGGAGATGTGGCCAGCAGCCAGCCCTGGCAAGCAGGCCAGCAACAGGTTGGCACAAGCTCTGGGTTTTCTCCAGCAGCACAAGCTGTTGGAGAAATCAGAATCTTGACTTCATACCTCAAGGCAAAAGCTCCTTCCTAAAATTTTATGGAAGGGCCGAAGAATGTCCCTTCCAGGATCAGTCCTTCCAAAATGCTCCATCTATCAACGCTAGAAAGTGCAGCCACTAGTATTAGCCCTTCTGTGACACTTCTGTCCCCAGTTGGCCTCATGAATCCCCAAAGTTATTTTACCTGTCTTCAATTTATTTATAGATAATGGCAATAGAAAGCAACTCTAATAATCCTGATTTGGAAAGGATTTTAATTTTATCAGAAATTAAGCCTTCAACTAGAATGAAACCTTACAATCCCACTTTAGACAATAGCCAGAGGGGAGAGGAAAGGAGCCCTGAGGACTGGGGCTCCCATCATTCTCAAGGGTCAGGGTCAGTCTCTCTGGGTGTTAACTTGGAAAACAAAGAGGGACTTTTTTTTCCACAAGAAAATATGTAATTTATTTGGAAATTTAAAATAATAGCAAAAGGGGGCAGAGGTTAAAGAAGGCCAAGAAACGGTTAATTGGATAACCTCTGATGATCCCACGGGCTCTGACATAAGAACGCTGAGATTCACACTTGGGTCGTGCAGACACTGACGTCAACATTAGCCAAGATTGCTCTAGCCACGACTCATCGTTTGCACCTCAGGATCTCACTCCTCGCCTGTGACATGGACGCGATGATGCCTGCACCTCGGGACGGTGGTCAAATGGGAATGACCTGGGGTGCCTAACGTCCGCAGTGCACTGTGGAAACGCATGTGGCTGGAGCCGCATCACATCTGACCTTACAGAGCCCTGCATAAAGTGGGAGCTGTGGACGGGCTTCTGTCACACATCATTCATACAGACCGGGACAGGTGGCCGGCCTGATGTCACTGCTGAATGTTTGCAATGGCAAGCTACCCTCGGTTGTGCTGAATGCTTCACAATCCCGAGAAACAAGACAGAGCAATGCCAGCAGCGGTTCTAACAAGGACGCGTCTGCTCAGTGGTGACCATGTGCCAGGCGCTGTAGGAACCACGCTGCTTTGGTAATGGGTAGTGTCCGGCTGGCCCAGAGCCTCGCAGGCGGCGAGGGAGGCAGCTGCCTGCCCAGGAGCTCACCTATCTTCACGCGGACGTCCAGGCCTTCCTCAGCCTCCTTGGCCTCAAACAGCCCGTGGATCTCCAGGCTGCACTTGATCACCACGGTGATGATGTTCTTCAGCTGCTTCCGCTCCACCTTCCACAGGGCCAGCAGTGCGTCACCTTTGGGAGAGACACGCGGGGCTTGGGGCCTATGTGGCGGTCAGCGCTGCGGGAGGTGTGCCCACACGGCCCCGCGCACTGCTCAGCGGCCAGCCCGCGTCCTCCTTACCTGCAAACTTCAGGATGTCTCCTCCGAACATCAGCACCTCTGAGGAGAGAGAGCAGGAGGTCGGCATGCTCTGCCCCCGGGCTGGCCCACGGGTGCAGGACACCCTCTCGCTAGAGCCCCGGCATGCTGGGCCACAGCTTCGGGCTCCACTCTGTGCCTAGGGGACGGCCGCCCTCCTCCCAGGACAAGGGGAAGCTTCTCACAGGTGGGCAGGGCGGAATGTGTGTGTGCACACGTGTGTGCCCGCGTGACAGGTCACAGCCAGCTTGTGCTTTTTGGTAGACTACAGTGTAAAGGGACATTGTTTCCTCCGAGCTGAGCATCCTGCCACGCTGCTGTGCTGAGCAGGATGCACCAGGCACGGGAGGCCTCTCTGCCGCCCTGAGCCTGCAGCGGCCCAGGGGGCATGGCCAGGGACCTGGGGGCCTGACCCGGGGCCTGGAGAGGAGCCCAGCAGGGCGCCCTTCTCCTCATGAACAGTCCAAACTAACATTGCAAACCAGACGCTGGCAGAGGTGGAGAGGGGACCTGCTTCCGCTGGGAAGGCTTCAGAAGGCACCCTTAGGAGACAGCGGCCGTAGCTTCATTAGGACCCACTCTGCGCTCTCCCTGCGCTGAGTTGGGGTCACAGGAACCCTAGGTTTTACAATATGCGCATATGCTGAGCACCACCGGAGTCGCCCAGTCTGCACCCAGCCCTGGGTGGTCCCTGCCGTGAGCTGCGTTCACACTCAGGTGTGCCACAGCCCACTTCAGACACATGCAGGGAGGAGGACGCGTGGGAGGCCACCACCCTCAGACATAGACAATCAATACAGAAGAAGCAGAGTCAAGACAGTCTCCAGCCGGGGCCCTGGGGACGCTCACTCTCCACGATGGCACTTATGTAGTAGTTGAGGATCTCCACCAACTGTTCGGCCCCGCGGTCCATGTACATGGCTGTACTGAACTTCTCTGTCATCGCAGTGAAACCTGCAACAGATGGCCAGCTGATTTCCTTGCTGCTCACAGGAAACGAGCAGAGCCCCAAGATGCTCCACTGGAGAGCAACGGTCCTCTACCCCTGAGCTACGTCCCCCGACAGGCCCAAACCAGGTATGGTGGCACACACCTGTAATCCCGGTGGCTCTAGAGGCTGAGACAGGAGGATCGCAAATTCAAAGCCAGACTCAGAAACTTAGTGAGGCCCTAAGCAAGTCAGTGAAAACTTGTCTCTAAATAAAATACAAAAAAGCATTGGGGGTGTGCTACAATGGTAAATGCCAATCTCCAGTACCAGAAAGAGAGAGAGAGACAGGGCCTCACTAAGTTGCTGAGGCTGGCCTCCAACTTGCCATCCTCCTGCCTCAGCTTCCTGAGTCACTGAGATTATAGGTGCGTGCCACTGCACCTGGCTCAGAGTTTCTTTTCTTTTCTTTTTTTTTTTTTGGTACTGGGGATTGAACTCTGAGGTACTCAACCACTTTAGAGTTTCTTCTTAATGATCTTTTGGCTGGTCAGGTGTCACACACAGCCTCCTCTATCCCTGTTCTTTATTTTAGGGACCCGGGAGAGGTTCCAGATGGCTCTTTCTTCATGGTGACTGCGATTCCTCTAACTGGGAATAGAACTTCCATTCCATGGGAATGAAAACACACACATTTCAAACTCCTTAGAAGCGGTGGTGAATTTAGTATTGAGATGTAAACATCTAAGGCGATCGTTTCTGAGGTTGCTTTGATGGTAACGCAAGTGGGGTTGGGGCCTAAACAGGAGAAACAGGAATAGGGACGCTGGAGCCTGGAGTTCCAGCTGTGGGACTTGGGTATCTTGAAGCTCTGCCCACGACTGGCAGTGGGGTGGACAGGACGAGAGGGCCAGCTCAGAGGCTGCGCCTGCGTCCTGGTGGAGGGCATCCTCAGCAACAGCCCAGGGCGGGAGTCGAGCTCTGCCTGCAGGTTCTGGTGCAAGCCAGCCGCCCACCCCATTGAACCAGCGCCCCTTCAGCACTTGCCTGAAATGTCCACGAACATGAGAACTCCATCGAAGTAGTCCACTGAGGGGCGCTCCTGAGAGAAGTCCCCGTAGACGATGAGGTCCGGCAGGTGTGCTGCGATCCTGACGATGGACCGGTCAGGCGTTTCATCTGTTTCAGTGGTCATGTTCAAGACACGTGTTCAGGACTTCCTGGTGACAGGCAATACTCCTCAAAGAGGTCTTCTAGGAAGACAGTTGGGGAACAGAGGGAGTCTGACATACTCGTTGGCTCACTTTCCTATTTCTTGTTCTTTTCCTTTGGTACTGAGGATTGAACTCTGGGCACTCGACCACTGAGCCACATCCCCAGCCCTATTTTGTGTTTTATTTAGAGACAGGGTCTCACTGAGTTGCTTATGGCCTCACTGAGTTGCTTAGGGCCTTGCTAAGTTGCTGAGGCTGGCTTTGACCTTGAGATCCTCCTGCCTCAGCCCTCTGAGCTGCTGGGATCACAGGCGTGGCCACTGTACCTGGCCTCTTTCTTTCTTTCTTTTTTTTTTTTTTAATTTTTTTTTTTTAGTTGTTGATGAACACGATGTCTTTATTTTATTGTTTTATATGTGGTGCTGAGGATCGAACCCAGGGCCTCACGCATGCGAGGCAAGCGCTCTACCACTGAGCTACAATCCCAACCCCCTGGCCTGTTTCTTGTTCTTCACTGGCTTTGTTCCCACCTGGGCTTGCTTATCTAAGTGCCTGGGTAGTGACAGGGGCAGAGTCGGTTGTACCTCAAAACACCCCTTTCTGTGCAGAGCAAAGCCCCCCCATCCCAACAGCTGCTGCAGAAACAAACACCCTGACCAAGGACAGGGTCAGACCCACTGCAGGCCGGGAGGTGGCTGGGAACACAGTCCCTTAGCCAGGCCCCTCCTGTTGTCATGCGTCTGTTTCTTCCCTCTCTTTTCCTGTCCCTTCTCTTTCCTTTTTGAAAAGTTAAGTTAGAAGTGCAGGTGTGGGGGGATCTGGGAAGCAGCTCAGCGGGCAGAGCGCTTGCCTAGCATGTGCGAGGTCCTGGTTCCACCCCAGCACCACAGAGACAGACAGAGTGCAGATGAGTTCTGTTTATCTGTAGATGAATAGCAGAGTATTTTATATACAGGCAAGAAATTGAGTGTGTCAAGGTCAGTGTCAAATACAGAGGCGGGCAGCTGGAGGGGCGTGCATGGGAGGCCTAAGTCTCGGGGCTCTGGGAAAGTGGGCCTGGAGCCAGGGCTGGATGGCAGAGCTGGAATTTCAGCCCCTCCCAGTGAGTTCTGAGCAGAGTAGGGTTTCCAGGGCCTTCCTGAGCTGCCGGGGAGATCAGATGCTCAGGCCTAACTGGTAAAAACCTTCTCGCCAGCCAGGACGGTAACAGTAGCTCTAGCCTTTCCAGAGCAAAGCAATTTATGAAAACAAGAGAATTTACCACAGGAAAAAAAAGAAAAACAAAACAAAACAAAAAAAAAAAACCCAAAACGGTTATTTTTGGTTTCATTATGGAAGGCAGGAAGGAACTGGTTAGTGATTTCAACCAGATGCAGGTCATATTGGCATCCAGGAGTATTCAAAGGAAAGAGTAAGACTGCTCCCCTTTTTTTTGGGGGGGCGGGGTACTAGAGATTTAACCCAGAGGGTCTTTACCGCTGAGCCACATCCCCAGCCCTTTTTTGAAAATTTTTTTTTTTGGAACTAGGGATTGAACTCAGGGGCACTCAACCACTGAGCCACATCCCCAGCCCTATTTTGTGTTTTATGTAGAGACAGGGTCTCACTGAGTTGCTTAGCGCCTCACCATTGCTAAGACTGGCTTCGAGCTCACGATTCTCCTGTTTCAGCCTCCCAAAGTGCTGGGATTATAGGCTTGCACCACCGTGCCCGGTGAAATTTTTATTTTTAGACAGAGTCTCACTGAGACTCTGAGTCTCACAGAGTCTCTTGCTTAGGGCCACACTGCAGAGGCTGGCCTTGAACTTGTGATCCTCCTATTTCAGCCTCCTGAGTTGAGCAATTTCTTTTAATATCAAGGAAAATATTAGTATATTTAACAGATAAACTGTAGAATGTATAGAAACCTCTAAAAATGAGTACTACATGTTAGAAATTTGGTAACCTTTAAAAGGGAAAGCTGGGGGCCAAGTACATTAGCTCAGTGGTGAAGCTTGTGCTTGGCATGTACTAGGCCCTGGGTTTGATCCACAGCACACGAAAAGAAAAAAAAGAGGCTAAGAGAAACTGTCCAGAATCAGCTCAGACTTAGGGAAAAAGCTAAGTTAAGAAAATTCAGAGGGGGGCTGGGGTGATGGCTCAGCGGTTGAGTGCTTGCCTCGCATACGTGAGGCACTGGGTTTGATCTTCAGCACCACATAAAATAAATAAAGATATAAAAAAATAGTAGCACATCATTTAAAAAAAAAAGAAAATTCAGAGGGATTCTTTGACTTTATTAAGGGCAAAGAAATCAATGAGGAATAAAGACAAAGCTTAAATTCCATGCTTTGTGTTGGTTTTTCTGCTGTGGGAATTAAAAAGTTTAACAAATATTGCTGACCTTCTTTTCTCTTCTTTTTAAAAGATGGTTTAAACACTAGGGAGTTTATTGGTGTGTGCACCAGTGTGTGGTATGTTGTAGGGGAGGTTCCACCGTGGAAAGCTGATACCCATCAAGAAGGAAAAGTTCTGCAGACTCCAAACCCAGATGGGCCTTCCTGGCCAGCGCTGGGTCCTGCCTGTGCCCTACACAGGCCAGCAGGAGGACGGGGGCCCAGCAGGCTCTCGTCACTCGTGGCCCCTTTTGGGCTGGGTGGCACAAAGCTCTCCTTCCCTGAACACACTGGGGGAGCGATGGGCCCTGTGCAGACAGGACACATGGGAGAGTCTGCTTTTCTGAATTTCAAAAGACCAGGCTACATGGGGATTCCAGAAAATACAGGCCTGTAAATATGAGGTGTCTGTCCAGGTCATCTAGGTCATGCTCCACTAACAACTACTCAAACCTCAGCGGCTTGTTTCTTGTTCATTTCTCGTTTTAGTTATAGATGGATGCAATATCGTTATTGTGTTTATTTATTTTTATGTGGTGCTGAGGATCGAACCCAGTGCCTCCCACGTGCGAGGCAAGCACTCTGCCACTCAGCCACGACCCCACCCCTTTTGTTTACTTCTTGCTCAAGTCACACGCCCATAGAGGTTGCCTGGGGGCCCTCCTCAGCGGCTGCGTACACTTGGGGACCTTCTCATGGCTTTCTCTTGAGAACAGACATCCTCAAGGCAGTGGGGAAAGATGACACAATGGATGGACTCATTCTCCTCCCAGAAGTGACACGTTTCACTCATGACATTGACCAAAGCATGTGACAAGATCACATCTCGTTTGGAGTAGGCAGGAAAGTGCATCCCTACCACGCGCGCCACAGGGGACAGTGCCCGAGTGCCTGTGAGCAGCCACTTCAGAAAGAGGCAACCAAAGGAGTCACGTGGACTTGGTAGAGCAAGCCGACCTTCCTCCCTCCAAGTCCTTCCTTTCCTCTCCTCTCTTTTCTCCCCTGCACCCCGTCAGGGGGTCTGCGTCACTCAGGACAGCATCCAACACCCGGGCTTCAGCGGTCCTCCTGCCCCCGTCTCCTGAGTAGCTGGGACTACTCATTTTCTTTTGAAGGACTCCAACACTTTTAAATCATGAGAATGCTATGTACAAAGGGTATCCTGACTTTACCAAAGCATGTGACCACATTGGTCATATTTGTGAGTAGAATACAAAATTATAGAAATGATATAAATAACATTAGCGGGCTATTATACTAAATGATATTGATAATGTTTCAATATCAACTCAGAAGAAGCCTCTGTGGGCATGCTGCAGGATTTTGATAATGATATAATTCAAAGACAAAATGGGAAATTAACCTAAGTGGCTGTTCTGGTTTGGATATGAAGTATCGTTCCAAAAGCTCATGTGTAGAAAACATGGTGTCTAATGGAGCAGTGCTCAGAGGGGAGATGAGCAGACCATGAGAACCACAATCTCATCACTGGACTCTCTCCATTTAATGGATGAATAATTTGAAAGGACGAGTGGGTGGTAAATGTAGGCAGGAGGGGCATGAATGGAGGAAGTAGGTCACTGGGGGACATGGCCTTGGATGATATCTGTCCCTGGCCCCTTCCTTTCTCTTTCTTGGCTTCTGCTATGACATTCTGCCTTACCTCAGGCCCAGAGAAATGGAGTTGGCTGGCCATGGACTGAGATCTCTGATATTGTGAGCTGAAATTAACTTTCCTTCTCTAAGTTGTTCTTGTCAGATATTTTGGTCCAAAGCTGACCAATACAGTGGCCACTGAGAGATGAACGGATAAAGAAAATGCTGTGTCTATAGGGACAGTGGAATACTATTCAGCTTTAAGGAAGAAGGGAGTTTTATCATGTGTGACAACATAGATGAATCCGGAGGGTATGGTGTTAAGTGGATCAGCCAGGCACAGACGGAGCCCGCTGCAGGACCTCACCCACATGTGGACCTAAGACCACTGACTCACAGAGGCAGAGATTGGTGGTTGCCAAGGGCTGGGGTAGGGCAGGGGCATGGGAAGATGTTGGTTGAAGGGTGCATTTCAGTTAAAATGAATAAGTTCTGGAGATCTAACCTACAGCATGGAGACTGCAGTTATTTATGCATTGTGTTCATGAAAATTGCAAATCTTTTAAAAAATTTTTTTAATTTTTTAGTTATTTTATTTAAATGCATTTCAAGTCATAGTACATAACCAGAGCTCAGTTTTTCCATTTCTCTGGTTGCAAACCAGATAAAGTCACACCATTTGTGTCTTCACACATGCACCAGGGGTAGTGATGACCCTCTCAATCAACCGTCATTACTACACCCATTCCCCTTTCCTTCCTCCCACGTCCCCCGGCCGCATCCAGAGCTCCTGCATTTCTCCTATGTTTCCCGTTCCCACCCCCCTTATGTATCCTCATCCACTAATCAGAGAGAGCATTCGGCATTGGGTTTTTTGGGATTGGCTTACTTCACTAAGAATAATGTTCTCCAATTCCATCCATTTGCCTGCAAATGCCATAATTTTATTCTCTTTTATTGCTGAATAATATTCCATTGTGTATATGTACCACAGTTTCTTTATCCATTCATCTATTGGAGGGCATCTGGGTTGCTTCCATAGTTTTGCAACTGTGAATTGTGCTGCTATAAACATTGAGGTGACTGCTTTATTGTAGTATGCTGTTTTTAAATCTTTAGGGTATAGGCCAAGGAGTGGGATAGCTGGATCGAATGGTGGTTCCATTCCAAGTTTTTTAAGAAATCTCCAAACTGCTTTCCAGATTGGTTGCACCAATTTGCAGTCCCACCAGCAATGTTTGAGTGTACCTTTTTCACCGCATCCTCGCCAGCACTTATTGTTGCTGGTATTTTGGATG
>PVHX01032817.1:0-13587 GCA_004024805.1 Geosciurus inauris
TCTCACTGAGTTGCTTAGCGCCTCGCTGTTGCTGAGGCTGGCTTTGAACTCGCGATTCTCCTGTCTCAGCCTCCCTAAATGCTGGGATTACAGGCTTGCGCCACCGCGCCTGGCTTAGAATCTCATTCTTGAGGCTGTACATGATGTGAAGTTTCACTGGTGGTGTATTCACATATGAACATAAGAAAGTTATGTCCAGGGCTTGAGCATAGCTCACTGGCAGAGTGCTTGCTTAGCATGTGTGAGGCACTGGGTTCCATACTTAGCACCACATAAAAATAAATAAAATAAAGGCATTTAAAAAAAAAAAGTAGCCAGCCGCGGTGCTGCATGCCTGTAATCCTAGCACTTCGGGAAGCTGAGACAGAAGCCTGAGTTCAAAGCCAGCCTCAGCAACCGCGAGTCCCTAAGCAACTCAGTGAGATCCTGTCTCACTAGAGCTGGGGATGTGGCTCAGTGGTGGAGTACCCGAGTTCAATCCCTAGTACCAAAAAAAAAAAAGTTATGTCCAGTTCATTCTACTGTCTTTCCTACTCCCATGCCCCCTCCCTTCCCTTCATTCCTGTGTCTAATCCAATGAACTTCTATTCTCCCACCCCTCATCGTGTTAGTATCCACATATCAGAGAGAACATTCAGCATTTGGTTTTGGGGGGAATTGGCTTATTTCACTTAACATGATAGTCTCCAGTTCCATCCATTTACCAGCAAATGCATAATTTCATTCTTCTTTATGGCTAAGTAATACTCCCTTGTATATTTTCTTATCCATCCATCTTTTGAAGGGCACCTAGGTTGGTTCCATAGCTTAGCTATTGTGAATTCAGCTGCTATAAACATGGATGTGGCTGCGTCACTGTAGTAGACTGATTTTGAGTCCTTTGGGTATATGCCAAGGAGTGGGATGACTGGATCAAAGGAGATGATGTTTATAATATATGCAAAATCTTAGCATATTGTAAGCCCTCTAAAGGTATAAGTTTAGGTAGACCCTGTACCTAATTACAAAAATTACCTGGGCCTCTTAGAACCACCTAAGCAGCTGGGCACAGTAGTTCATGCCTATAATCCCAGCAACTCAGGAGGCCGGGGCAGGAGGAAGGTGAGTTCAAAGCCAGCCTCAGTACAAAAAAAAAAAAAAAAAAACTAGAATCTCTAGAGAAGGGGCCTGAAAATCCAGCTAGTTCACCTGGTAGATCATGACACTTCAAAGCACCCATGGGCTAGATGTGGTGGCCTGTGCCTGTAATCCCAGCAGCTAGGGAGTTAGGAGAATCAAGTTTAAAGCCAGCCTCATCAATTTAGTAAGACCCTGTCTCAAAATAAAAAAGGGCTGGGGGTGTGGCTCAAGAATGGTTATGTCATCTACTGCATGTAGTATGTCAATACTATGTATATGTAGTATGTCAATGCTACATATATGTAGTTTGTCAATACTATAATTTACTCTGTCACAAAGCTGGGTCTCCCTGAGCTGATTCAAGTATTTATCATTGGGAAGCTCAGGCATTAGATCCCAAGTTCCAGGCCAGCCTCACCAACTTAGTGAGGCCTTAAGCAATTTAGACGTTGTATCAAAAAAAAATAAAGCTGGGAGCACATGTCTGTAATCCCAGCAACTCAAGAGGCTGAGGCAGGAGGATTACAAGTTTGAGGCCAACCTCAGCAACTTAAGCCCTAAGCAACTTAGCAAGAACCTGTCTCAAAGTAAGAAAATAGGCTGGAGTTACTCAGTGGTTAAGTACCCCTGGGTTCAATCCCTGATCACCCCAAAATATAAAAAGGGCTGGAGGTACAGCTCTGTGGTAAAGTGCCCCTGGGTTCACTTCCTAGTACCAAACAAAAATGAAGTATTTATTAATCCCTTTGACGTTGGCACCCTGCTGGGCACAAAGGGAAAGAGATGATTCACAGACATGGCCATCTACTCCAGACCTAGGACTGAATAATCACTAGGAGCAACTGCAGAGCACCTAGGAGTTAAATCTAGGAGCAGGTAAAGTAGTCCAACATCAGAAGCATGCCCTAGGCAAGACAGCAGGTAAGCTGGGAGCTCCAGAACTGCAGAGTTCAGCAGCCATTACCAACTCCTGGTGCCCCTCTGTTGGCCACCTGAAGAATCACATTTTGCATTGCCAAAGATCAGGGCCTCCTGCAAAGCCCACCTGCTTTCCAATGTATCTTTTCTTTTCTTTCTTTTTTTTTTAAATATATTTTTAGTTGTAGATAGACACAATACCTTTATTTTATTTATTTTATGGGTACTGAGGATCGAACCCAGGGCCTCACATGTGCTAGGCAAGCACTCTGCCACTGAGCCACAACCCCAGCCCCTCCAATGTATCTTTTCCACCTCCAGTTATACCTGTAGATCCAATACCCTTCTCACTTGTTAACAAAGGATTAATCACAGGAACTCTGGAGTCTAAGGCACTCTGAGACAGGAGGATCTTGAGTTCAAGGCCAGCCTTGGCAATTTACCCAAACTCTGTCTCAAAATAAAATAAAGAGGGCTGGAGATGCAGCTCTGTACTAGAGTACTTGCCTAGCATGTGCTAGGCCCTAGGTTCAATCCCCAGCAGAGAGGGGGAAAAAAAATAACAACACATAGCCGGGCGCGGTGGCTCACGCCTGTAATCCCAGCACTTAGGGAGGCTGAGACAGGAGAATCGCGAGTTCAAAGCCAGCCTCAGCAATGGCGAGGCGCTAAGCACCTCAGTGAGACCCTGTCCCAACATAAAACACAAAATAGGGCTGGGGATGTGGCTCAGTGGTCGAGTGCCCCTGAGTTCAGTCTCCAGTACCAAAAAAATAAAAATAAAAAAAAATAACAACACACACAAAAATACACACATTACCTGGTTACTCATTACACATTTATTGTACATTTTCACAATCTGGATGCGCCACAGAATTGGGGGCATGGGGTGGGGAAAGAGGGAAGGCAGGGGACACTGGGATAATATGGGGGGTCTAGAACACAGCACCCCCACCCCCAGCATCTCTCCTACCCTTTCACACCACAATTTAAATCTCCTTGCTCCCCCTCCACACAGAAAACCTGGAGTTGGGGTGGGGTTGGGGACCCCCTCCAGTGGCAGGCTAAGGGACTGCACCTTCAGACCCCTAAAATTGTGCCATGTAAAAAGACATTAAGACCCATCCTCTATCACTTCACCCAATGAGGGGATAGCTCTCTCTTTCTGAGGCTCAACAGCCCTAGAGAAGGGCAAGGATTCCCCATCATCCAGCAAGTCCCATACACACATTGGCAGTGACTAATACCCCCACCCTGAATACGGGGGGCAGTCAGAGGAGCTGGGCAGTGATGGGGGCAACACCCCCCAATTGGGGAGGAAGGTTTTCAGTCCAGCCTCCAGCAGGGGTGAGGCCAGAGATTTCAGGCAAGAATTGGGGGGATTCTCTGCCCTGTCCCACTCCCCCACAAGGCAGTGATGACCCCCCCCACACACACACTGGTAGCCACTCCTCCCAAAAGAGATCAGATTGTTGCCAACCCCCAACTCTCCTGGTGGGAGGAGGAGGCAGATCAGGCAGATGGCAGGGAGGGAGACCCCGTGGGAATGTCAGTTGCGTGCCCCACATGAAAACTGGGGAGCAGGAATGTAGGGAGAGACCCCAAGTGGCAGAATTATTGGTCCATCATAACACACTAAACTCCAAGACACTTACACACCAGCTGGGGGGAGGGAGAGGAGGGTACAAGAGGTTTGGAAAATTGGGGTAGGGAAGGCAAACAGGACTAGAGGGGCTAGGAGGGGGCAATTTTGGGGGCCAGGGCAGCCTGGTTCCCCAAAAGCCCAGGCTCCCCACCACCTGTATGTAATGTCGTGCAAATGAAAGTGTGATACGAGGACCAATGGGTACTAACTCCTCAGTAAAAAAAAACCACAGATTTGAGAGAGGAGAATAATGGAACAAAAAAGGAGGAAACCTAAAAAGATGTCAGTATGCAAATGATATGCTAAGTAACATGCTGGAAGCTCCCAGAAGACCTTGGGATTCTTAGGACTGAGTAGGGCCAGTCTCAGAGCCTCCCAAAGGGTGCAAAGATGCACCTAAGGAGGACTGGACAGGTGCTTTTTTGTTTTTGGGGGTGTTGCATGGGGGACTGGTTGGGGAGAGGGTTAGTTAAATCCTAGGGAAGGAGAAGGAGAGAGGGAATATTGCATAGCAGATGCAAATGATGGGACTTGGGCAGTTCAGGAAGACAGGGAAAGGGAAGAGGAAGAGAGAGGAGATGGAAATCTCAGGAAGGGGTGTTAAGGACAACCGGAAAATTCTTCTAGTAATAAAACTACAAACAGACCAAATATATATAATATTATATATGTATAAATAACAGCTGGCTATTTACAGGGGGGCACACACACGGACACACACACACGGATCCAGGGGAAGGGGGCTGAAAGATATGGCTGAGAGGTGGAGGAACGGCTGGGAGTGGGGGAGAGGCCCTTCTTTAGGCAGGGCAGACTCCTCAGGGATTTAAGTGCTGAAGTAAACTGTGGAGAGAGGGTAAGAGAAGGAAGAAGAGGGAGAGGGGAGAGAGAAAGAGAAAGAAAGCCGTGTGTCAGGCCTGGCCCTGTTCCAATCCTCCCCACTCCACTCCCCAGCTGCTTGGTGTCCCTTCCCCTCTCTTTGCCTCAGTGTCTCCATCTATAAAGCAAAAGCTCTGGATAGGTGGGTCTGAGGTCCCTTTAATTCCATGGCATGGTCTTAGAGTCACAGACCCTTAATTCTGTGGGCATCTGAGACTACAAGCTCTCAAATAGTGGGGTAACTGGTTTCATATCTCAAGTCCTTGGGCCTTTCCTATCTCCTTCTCCCCAATTCTACAGTTCCCAGACTGGGCTCTTAGGCCCAAAGGGTCCTCAAATAGAACATTGGGGACCCACCAACTTTCCTATTTTCAAAATTGTAACAGAAATTGCCCAGAACCAGGCAAAGTGAAGGCTAAACAACACAAAAGTTTTCAGCTTTAGATGAATCCGAACGGCCATTAGCAGCTATATATGTCTTTTGTTGAAAAATCAAAACTAGGTTAATGACCTTCAAAACCCAGAATCCACAGGGGAAATCTCTCCAGAGAAAGGGCCCTGGCCACTCCTGCCCCACTCACCGATGATGATGATGAGGATGATGGCGCAAATCACTCCCAAGATTATCATCATCTGGGGGTAATAAGGGGTGTCAGTAAGATAAACCATGATACCCCCATTTACCCAGTCCTCCTACCTGCCCCCCACTTACCTTGAGGTTTTTCCACCAGTATTTGCGCTTGAGCTTGGCTGCACTTGTTTCAAACTGGGAAGCCCCTGCCTGGAGTGCATCTGCACGGTCATCCAGTTCCGATAGCTTCTGGTCCCGCTCCAGGACCTTGTCCACATTCACCCTCATAATGTCCACCACCTGGGGGAGGGGTCCACGAGGCAGGGAGTGTGCCAAGTCCCACCTGAACGAGGGCACTCCTCGAACATGTGCCCATTGTGCCACACATGGAACATGCACCCCGATGTTGCCAGGCTAACATGCCAAGGACACACACAGAACATGCCTAGCACACCTGGGGACATGCAAGGAGCATACATCAGGGGTGTGCTGGTAGCCAGACATCTCAGACATCAAAGCAACACCCTCTATCTATGGAGCCCCAAGCAGGCTATCCATCATCAGAGTACACCTGCCCAGGCAGGCACACCCCAGACTAGCGCCCTTCCAAGTGTGTGCTGACAGGGAGACAGGGATGGGGCAAGGCATGTCTTTGACTCAAAACCCACAGGACTGAACTGTCATCGCTCTCAACCCAAGAATGGTTCTCCACAACTGTTTGCCAATCCCACAGCCTCAACCACTGACTTTCACACCCGTCCCCCACACTCACCTCATCCACCTGGGCCTGGGTCTGCTGCAGTCTCCTGTTACTGGTGAGGTTTGGAGGGGGTGCAGGGGGTCCACCCTCTCCAGCTGGGGCCGCAGGGGGAGCGGTGGCAGCAGTAGCCGACCTGAGGAGCAGGAACGGATTAAGACCCAGGGCCTGAAGCCGCCAGCACTGCGGCCAGGGCTCCGCCCATCCACCTGTCCATCGGTCGTCCCTCCAGTCCTTTTCGGAAGGAAGGCCAACCGATGGGATCACCGGTCTCTATCCCGCCTAGCCGCGGAAGAGCTGCGTGACCTTGAACGAGCCCCTCCCCCCTTCCAGGCCTCAGTTTCCCTGCCTGTCACTTGAGGGCGACCTCACAGTCACAGTCCGGGGTTCATCAGCAATGACTGGAGGCCGCGGTGACAGGGGTGGGGCAGGGAGAGAGGACGCGGGATCTGCTGCCTCCCGCGGCCATCGCCCGCGCTGGCCTGCCGGGGACTCTCAGCTCTCCGGCCGCCCGCGCGCAGTCACGGAGTCAGCTGGGCCCCGGGCGCGGAGGTTGCGGGTGGGACCCCGGCACTACCCCCGCCGGTTCCCAAAGGCGGCGACCGGCACGGGCAGCGCGATGCGGGCGGCAGGCGGCCGACTCACATGGCGGGGGCAGCGGGCGGAGGATTTGGCAGCAGCAGTGATGGCGGCAGAGGCGGCAGCGGCGGCAGCGGCTCGCACTGTCTCGGACTGGCGCTGGCTGCCCGGGACGGGAAGATGGCGGCCGCGCGTCACCCGCATCCGGGCACTGCGGCGGGGGCGGGGCTCGGCATGCGACTTGTCTGGAGCGGCCCGCGGGGGTGGGGCGGGGATGGGCGCGGCAGGCGGGGGTCGCGTGTTGCTGGGGCTCCCGCACCTGCCTCGGCACCCACGAGACCCCCTAGGTGACTATTGCGGCTCCCCTAAACCCATCGCCACACCCTGTCTAACCACAGCTGGTTCACCGCTCCCAAACCCTCTGCCACCTGTCTCTTACAGCCAGGTCCCACTCCTCACCCTTAAACTACTTCCTCCATCATCCATGAAGCCGATAAACCAGTCTGTACCCTACACAGCCTAAAGTCTCCCAACACCTGGTGACCAACTTAAAGCACCTGGAATAGGCTGGGGATGGGAAATAAGAAGGGGCCAGTGCAGGTGGCCAGGCAATATGTGTAGCTGGACCCCTGTGGCTGGGGTTGAGTGGAGGAGTGGGAGTTGATCCCACCACATCATAGGGCAAATAGATGTCTCAAGGCAGGTCTGGGGTACCCAGCCACTAAGGGGTACGAACTAAACCCTTATCCTCAAGCAAGACCTAGGATAGTCTACAAGCCGTGAAAGCTACGGATCCTCACAGCTGTAAGTTCAAACCCAGGGTATTCTGTCGGCAAAGCTGGAGCGAGCCTGAATGAGATACAGCAAGCTAAAGACTCCAGAGAGGAGGGCAGAGGCTGCCCCGTAGGGCTGCTTCACATGGTGGTTGCAGGTTAGCCAACACCTAGTTCTTTCCCAGACTGGGGTCAGCTGTCCGGGCAGGAGAGGGCAAGAGCAGCACCTGAAATACTCAGATTATAGATTCTACTTTACATGGGGATTCGAGTCACAGGTGTGACCTTGGACAGTTTTCATCCTCTCTCTGGAGCAATTACATGTATAGACACCAACTTTGTTCATTGGTTTGACCTGGGTAACAGGAAGAAATTATCTCAGGCCTGATCCATTCCTGACTAGCTTACATTTAGTTCCTCTAAACTGACCTGGCAGCTGTACACACTCACACACTCCCATCCAGCTTCTCAAAGAAGATCAAACCAGTGAGTTACCTCTATGGTGGGGTGGGTCAAAGCAAGGGTGAAAGAGGCATTTTAGAGGAGGCCTAGTGGCCCTGGTGTGGGAGGTGCTCACTACATCCCTGGAAACTGGGAGAGGAAGATTGGTGGCCCTGATATCTGAGCCAAACAGGAGCTGGCTTCTTCCCTCCCCCACCCAGGCTTTCCAGGGCTTCAGAATGTGTGATCTTCCTCCACTGCAGTGCCCCACCCCCTCCCAGCAGAAGCCCAGGGACTGGCTCTGTCACCAGAGGTGTCATTTCCCAGCTGTCTGGGGGAGGTGAGTGAGCAGGGAATATATGTGCTGGGTGCCAGGACTCAGCCAAATCTAATATACTCTTGGCTTCCTCCGCCTTCCAGGAGCAGCCATGTCCCCGGTCCTTTTGCACTGACACAATTTGGGGCTGTCTCAGCCTAGGTGAAAGGAAGAAAGGAGCATCTTTCATGGGGTCTCAGATCATACTGTGGGGAACTGGCTCTTGCTTTTTGTCCCTGAGACCACTTTCCTTTCTAGTCAGAGAATAAAGATGCCAAATTCCAGACTTTCAAGTTCAAAAGCTTCAATGTGTGGGTATAAGACAGGGAGGGTTGGAAGGAGGTAGGTACAAACAGGCAGAGCCCTCTACCCTGCCCAACACCCTGTACTAGCTGGGAATAACCTAGCACAGGACCAGGCAAAATGTTGAATACTGGTTCAGGGAAATGGGGTGGTCCCCATTTTCCCTGGCTAAGTACAGGGGATGTGGAAGACAGAGGCCCACATAGATTTGGGAAGAGGCTATTGGGTGTGGCTTGGAAAGCAAGTGCATTGCTTCTGCCAGTGGATCCTGGGGGCAGCAGCAGCAGCAAAGTAGAAATGAGGGCATATATGAGCCATGGAGATGGGGGACCCAGGAGGATTGATCTCAGAGTGAGGACTCACTGCACAATCCCTCCCCAACACACCCCACCTAGGATGTGGTGCCAAGAAATTCCAAATTTAGATCAGTGATGGAGGCAGGAGGACTGAGGTAGGATGACGAAGTTCACCTGGGAATGAGTAAGAGAATGTTTTTGCAAGCAGGTAGAATGGAGACTCGCAATGGAGGGAGTCAACTATAAAAAAAAGTAAAGTATTTGCATAACGTGGTGGTTCCGACGTTTACCTGCTATGGGGGATCGAAGGCTGAATTTCTAGGCCCCGCCCCTGAGGATCATTCTAAGGATGTGGGCGGGGCCCGACGTTCACTTCCAAAGAGCGCCATCCTGGGATTCGGATGTGGGCGACATAGAGACCACACTTTAGTAAAGCTTGCCTTTTATTGTTTTTCCCTCTTCAAACAACTGCTGGTTTCGAAGTTGAGGTGGAAGGGGGCTGGGCCACTTCCTCACTGACTCATCAACTTCTCCATCTTCATGAGTCAAACCTGACCAAACTAGTAATTAATTTCAGGGACCTCTTGTGTCCCTCCACGCAATTGTAGAGAAAAGACCTTCTAATTAGGAGCAGATGAATTGTGGTTGGAACCGAGGTTGAGAGGCGAGCCGCCCGAAATCAGCAGTTGAAATCCTGTGACCTCTGAGGAGCTCTCCGGCCCTGATGGTTTCCTGGGGACACCTTGTCAAGTTCCTAGCTCCTGGAGAGAAGGAAAGTTCCAAAGGCCTCCTGTGTCAGATGCTTTAAGTGAGTTCCTAGGAGCGCTCAGGAGCCCTAAATTCTACCCGCGCGCCCCCAAGCCTAGCACTGGGGATGGAACCCAGAGTCAGTTCATTTTTCTTTCTTTTTTTTTTTTAATTTTTTTTTTTAGTTGTAGATGGACACGATATCTGTATTTTATTTATTTTTATATGGTGCTGAGGATCGAACCCAGTGCCTCACGCATGCGAGGCAGGCGCTCTACCACTGAGCCACAATCCCAGCCCCGTCAGTTCATTTTTCATCACATTTGACATTTAGCGTAACATTTAAGTTCCCTTGGCCACCCCCATCTCATTCATCTTTTCGTTTTACTTTCTAGAAGATTTTGGATGTCTTTATTTTAAAATAAATAAATAAATAAAAGCTGTTTGTTCTATTTATCTATTTTTCTCAATCCAGAATGCAATACCTTCTCTCTGATTATAATTATATTTAAAATTTTCAATATCAGATTTTTAAATAGTTAACTCAACCATACTAAAAAATTCAAAAGATACAAAGAACCATCAGAAGGTCTGAGCCATCCCAGGCCCACATTAAATGGCTGCTGTCTCTTGATTTGTAAATCATCAGGGGATAGTTGTTGCAGACACAGTACATACCTAGATACTTCTTTCCCCTGCTCTGTATTTCTTTTATTTATCTATTAATCTTTTTTTTTTTTTTGTACTGAGGATTAAACCCAGGAGCCATTTACCACCAAGCTACATCCCCAGGCCTTTATTTTTTATTTTAAGGGTCTCTCTAAATTGCTGAGGCCAGAAGCTGGCCTTGAACTTTTCATCTTCCTGCCTCAACCTCCTAAATTGCTGGGATTACAGGCAGGGGCTCCACTTTTTATAAATATAAATGCTAAACTGGGCACAGTGGTGCATGCCTGTAATCCCTGTGGCTTGGGAGGCTCAGGCAGGAGGATCGCGAGTTCAAAACCAGCCTCAGCAATTTAGCGAGGCCCCAAGCAACTCAGTGAGACCTTATCTCTCTCTCTCTCTCTTTTTTTTTTTTTTTTTTTTTTGTACCAGGGATTGAACTCAGGGGCACTTGGCCACGGAGCCTATTCATTCATTCATTCATTCATTCATTCATTTACTATTTATTTATTTCATGGCACCAGGGATTGAACTAAGGGGTACTTGACCACTGAGCCACATTCCCCAGCCTTATTTTGTGTTTTATTTAGAGACAGGGTCTCATTGAGTTGCTTAGCGCCTTGCCATTGCTGAGGCTGGCTTTGAACTCGCGATTCTCCTGTCTCAGCCTCCCAAACTGCTGTGATGTGCGCCACCGCGCCCGGCTGTTTTTTGGGGGGTGGGGGTGGGGGGAGGGTCTTGCTAAATCGCTTAGATCCTCACTTTTGTTGAGGCTGGCTTTGAACTTGGGATCCTCTTTCCTCAGCCTCCCAAGCAGCTGGAATTATAGAAGTGCACCACCACGCCCAGCTTCAGTGAGACCCTGCCTCTAAATAAAATACAAAAAAGGGCTGGGAGCCAGCACGGTGGCGCATGACTGTAATCCCAGCACTTTGGGAGGCTGAAACAGTAGAATCACGAGTTTAAAGCCAGCCTCAGCCAGGGCGAGGTGCTAAGCAACTCAGTGAGACCCTGTCTCTCTAAAAAAAAGGGGGGAACTGGGGAGCTGGGGATGTGGCTCAGTGGTTGAGTGGCTCAGTGGTTGCGTGCCCCTGGGTTTAATCCCCAGTACCAAAATAATAATAATAAATACAAATGCTAACAGACTTACACATTGATTTGCACCTTAGGTTTTTGTTTTTTGTTTTTTCATTTTCCAACTATAGGTTTGGTTTTTTGTTTATTTTTATTTGAGACAAGGTATTGCTATGTTGCCCAGGCTGGTCCTGAACTTCTGGGTTCAAGGTAATACTCCTGCCTCAGCAAGTACCTTGGGACTATAGGTGTGTACCAGGATACCAGACAGTTACAGTTGTTTGCTTTTTTGTGCTTCTTATTTTCTCTGATGTTTCCAAATTACTTCAATTTGTTTTTATTATTTTTTAATATATGAGAGGAATCTCTTTCATTTTGGAGGTTGAGGTTGATCAATGTCTATTGATCCTTATTTATTTTTTTTTTGTTTGGTACCTACTGGGGATTGAATGCAGGGACACTTTATCAGAATTATATTCCTAGACTCTTTTTTAATTTTCTGAGGCAAGGTCTCATTAAATTGCTGAGGCTGGCCTGAAACTTGCAGTCCTCCTACCTCAGGTTCCAGAGTCACTAGGATTATAGGTGTGAACCGTGCACCATGAAGTGAGATGGGTGTAATATTAACTTTATATTGGGGGAAACCTAAGGTTAGAGACATGCCTTAATAGGCCCTTTGAATTTTTTAAAATTCTGTTAATCAACTTGTTTCCACAAGAATGGTATTTCTTCTACAAAATCTTTGCATTAAAGCATAACATTCTCACATAAGGTGGTATCTTATTAATCTGTGTGGTTCTCCCTGCACAGAAGTATCAATAAGTGCCAGGAACAAGGTAGGCAAATGAATAACGTAAGGATAGTAAAGGATGGCCTCAGTGAGTAATCCCAGTTACAGGAGGCTGAGGCACTTCCATCACAAGTTCCAGGCCAGCCTCAGCAATACAAGGAGGCCCTAAACAATTTCATGAAACCCTGTCCCAAAATGTAAAAAAAATTTTAAAAACATTTTTTAAACAAGGACTGAGGGTATGGCTTAGTGGTTAATTGCCCTTGGGGTGGTTCAATCCCTGATACAAAACACACACACAGGGACTGGGGTTGTGGCTCAGTAGAGTGCTTACCTGGCACATGTGAGGCACTTAGTTCGATCCTCAGCACCACATTAAAAAAATAAATAAATAAGTCAGGCGCGGTGGCTCAAGCCTGTAATCCCAGCACTTAGGGAGGCTGAGACAGGAGACTCGCAAGTTTAAAGCCAGCCTCAGCAATGGCGAGGCACTAAGCAACTCAGTGAGACCCTGTCTCTACGTAAAACACAAAATAGGGCTGGGGATGTGGCTCAGTGGTTGAGTACCCCTGAATTCAATCCCCAGTACCAAAAATAAATAAATAAATAAGATAAAGGTATTGTGTCCATCTACAACTAAAAAATATTTTAAACACACACACACACACACACCAGCAGTAAGAGATAACCAAAACAGTGTGATGGGGGATGGGGAGAAAGGATGATGGGGGTGCATATATCTTCCATTCTAGCGAATGAAAATTGGGAGGCTGAGGCGTGAGTATCCTAAGTTTGAGGGCAGCCTGGGAAACTTAATAAGACTTTCTCAAAATAAAAAGAGCTGGGGATCTAGCCCAAGTACTAGAGCCCTCTTCCTCCCAGTAGAAAAACACCAACCGTGTGGCCCTTGCTGTGACAGATTTAATGATCATGACTCAAACATTTGTTAAATTAAAAAGTAGAATCTGAGCTGGACATGGTGGTACACATCTCCAATCCCAGCAGCTCGGGAGGCTGAGGCAGGGGGATCACAAATTTAAAGCCATCCTCAGCAATTCATTGAGGCCATAAGCAACTTACAGAGACCCTGCCTCAATATAAAAAAATAAAAAGGATGGGGAATGTGGATCAGTGGTTAAGCACCCCTGAGTTCAATCTCTGGTACCAAAAATATTTTTTTTTAACTTAAAAATAATAAAAGGGAGCTGGGGTTGTGGCTCAGTGGCAGAGCACTTGCCTCACACATGTGAGGCACTGGGTTCGATCCTCAGCACCACATAAAAATAAAACAAACAAAATAAAGATATTTAAAAAATTAATAATAAAAGGTGGGGCTGAGATTGTGGCTCAGTGGTAGAGCGCTTGCCTCACATGCATGAGGCACTGGGTTCAATCCTCAGCACCACATAAAAATAAATAAATAAAATAAAGATATAGTGTGCATCTACAACTAAAAAATATTTTTTTAAAAAAATATTTATTTTTTAGTTGTAGGTGGACAGAATATCTTTATTTTATTTTTATGTGGTGCTGAGGATCGAACCCAGTGCCTTACGCATGCTAGGCGAGCACGCTACCACTGCGCCATAACCCCAGCCCACTAAAAAATATTTTTTAAAAAATAATAAGGGGCTGGGGTTGTGGCGCAGTGGTAGCGTGCTCGCCTAGCACGCGGGAGGCACTGGGTTCGATCCTCAGCACCACATAAAAATA
>PVHX01032818.1:0-13586 GCA_004024805.1 Geosciurus inauris
GCTAGTGGTCTTGCTGAAAGAAATACCTCTGCTCTTGTTTAGTGCTGTTAGCTAACATTGTCCTTTCCCTGTTACCAGCCTTCTCTCATGGTGAGCTGTAGCAAACTAGAAAAGCATCCACAACAGCAAAGCAAAAACCCCTCCTTCTCAAGGCCTTAGAAATAACTCTTTCTTACTAACATTTCCACTATCATCACAGACTTCTTATTTTAAAAAAAAAAGCTCCAAGGATTGCTTTCATGGACTATGTACATAAGTGCAAAAAAGGTGTGTCTCACACATCCGCACCCTAATTGAGACAATCAGGTAACGGCAGCATATGTCTCTTAAACACTGTCAAGGGGTCATTCCACAGTATCTTTATGTATGGTTTTGCAAATATGAATTGATTTCAAAATATGTTTTAGTCATCCTCTAATCCTCATGTAATTGTGTATGTAATTTCAGAAAACAGAAATTTTGCAGCTACAGATATGTTACATGGATAATTAATTTTAGTTGTAAAAATGGTCAGGTACTATTTTATATATGCAACAACTATGTTTTGATGTCAAAATACTGAAGAATAACCCAATCCACACAACAAATTCTATAAAGCCTGACTCTAAAATCCATGTGTTGTAAACTTTTTGATCAAAAAGTCACACAAGGACACCAATTCAGTTTTCACATGAGACTTAGGGATTTAAAAGAATTCAAACATATCTGTTTTCTGAGTTTTGAGCTGTATCTTTGACATGCTCATACTGTCACAAACCATGTATAGTTTACAAATAAAAATTTCACACACACACACACACAATGTCTAAAGGTAGCCATGTTGTAGTTTTGTTGCCAAAGCAACAACTAAATATAATTAGTTAACAATTATTATTTTTGTATAAAGGTAAATTTGTTCTTAAACTGTGAACTGTAGAGAGTTGTGATGGACTGTAATCTACATTGACCATGCTTCAATGTCAGTTTAGAACCTATCTAGATGGGATGAATAAATGTAGTCAAAACTTAAACTTCCCCTAACTCTCCTTCAAAATTAAATCCATTACTTAGAGATATAAAAAGTAATAAAATAAGAACCTTAAAAACTAACAACAAAAAATGAAAACAAGGCACCAATTAGTGAGTTGGTGCTCAAAACCTATATTTGTAGTTATATTTACAGTTTGATTAGACTAGCAACTATATTTTTAAAACAAAAGTTCTATTTTTTAAATGCTACTTATTCTATTGCCTTCAACAGGCACTGGTAAAACTAGGCCACTATCTTACTTAATCTATTAATCAAAACTGGGAAATCAAATTTCCCTCATAAATTTTACTCATATCTATTTCAATGTATGTGAAATGTAAAAGAGATGAAAAGAATGAAGACTGCAGTTTCTAATAATTCTGAGTGCCACAGCCTACTCCACAGACTACCAGAACTCAGAAAGCTTGTGGTTGCACTTTACCTGAGAGCATCCTCATCAACACTCTCCAAAGAGGGGAAGAAAGAACCAAATAACATTCCAAGTAGCACATGAGTCTTCTCTCTTATTTCTTTAAATGCAATGTAAATTTGGTTCCTAATTCAGGCATCATCACTAGGCTCACTGGTCATGCCATTGGAAAGGGATTCAAGCTGTAAAGACTAATTTCAGTTGGTTCCTGCTGATGGCAAGGAAGAGGTACTGGCATTTTCCCAAGTTGGAGAGCAGGTGAGCCAAGGGCTCCCATTAGTAATCACAGCCCATGCTATAGGACAACACTTATGGCAAGATCAAAGTGCTTTAGCATGTTCAGAAACGGATGGAGTAGGGAGAAGATGGCTTTCACGATTAACTACAAAGTAAAGACTAATCTAGAAAAGTGAAATGAAATGCAACAGCTGGCAGTGGATTCATGCTCCCATTGCAAAAGTAAATACTGCATTTAAATAGCCATTTTATGAATCCCTTATTTTTCATTTAATCTTAATCCCTCTTTAAAATATACTTATGCTATGGTCCCATAGTGCTTTTGGTAAAAATGGAAACTACTAAAACCCTCTTAAAAGATATTTTTAGATTATTTTTTCTGTATATATGACCCGTTTCGTCCAAGTTTCAGCACTCTTACATAGTTTAGCAAAAGGCTGAGAAAAGTGGACAAAAACCATAATTTGGGGTAAATAAAAATAGAGGCCCTTGAAAAATACAAACATTATAAACTGTTAACTAAGAATCACAAATGATTAGAATTTCATATATACAATTCATCCAGTAAATTTTTGCTTAGAGTCACTGATTTTGTGACTTATCTTTTTAACTGGAAATTTATAGTCTAATGACTTATTGGTCTTGTTTTCTCTTGAAAAAAGATAACTTTAATAAGTCATTGCACAACTAGCTTAAAGAGTACTATCTTAAAATTTCATTTCTCTCAAGACTATGCTGAATTTGATCAAAACTTTAGGACTTTGAGCTTTCTTTTTCTTTCATCTACATAGCAACTTTAAAAATGCCAACAATATGGAAAATTGTGGCTCCAAAATACAACTATCATGGATATCCCTTACTGAATCTCTTACTAGAAATAAGTCATTTTAATGTCTTCCAGTGCTTAAAACAATATGAAAACAGCTGTACTCTAGGTTTGTTGTCTATTACAACTTTGCCGCAAGTTTACAAAGTTCAATGAGATAGTATGTTGCATCAAAATTTCAAACTCCATAAACGTTCATTTTGCACAAAAATTCCCATCTCCATTGATCAGCTCAGGTGTTTCCTTCCTGGATTTATGTGATCAGATCTACCCTTCCAGAGAGGCACTAGCACAGATTATACAAAATTCAGTTGCATACACAAGACATTTCAAAAAGGAATACTCTACTCTCTTTTTTAGCAGTGTTAAGGTTTTAGGAAACAAATTAAGTGGTTCAGAGTCCACTGGGAAAAGTTAGGACAATTCTTGATCTCTTGCTCCAGGCAACACTGTTAACAGATAACAGTGGCTCAATACAAGCAAGGCTCTCTAGAAATCACTGTTGACCAGAATTTGGATTGATAGTTAAGATGAAAAGGTTACAAACTACCAGGGAAAATTTTGTTCTTTTGTATTCTGAGCCAAACTGCTTTGCTCAGGCTTTGCCCATGGAGTCTGAAATGTTCTGAAGCAAAATGTGAAGAGAAGGAACAATTGGGAGTTCTGAGTTCTCTAGTTGGCTGGGTACCCTTGAGCAAGTCACCTGCTCCGGGTCTTAGTTTTATCAACTGTGAAAAGTTTTTGCCAACTCTATTGTTCTGTAATTCAAACCTACCAGCTGGCTTATGGTATCCTAAGTCAGATTTTTTCTTTGATTGTCATTTTCATGAAGAAGAAAAACCACATGTATATTTTAGGTTTGTATGCTTTCCCATGTGAGAATATATATTTAGTGGAAAATATTAAATATAAGTTGTGTAAGAGATCATATGTTTCTACCACTGTATAATAGTAAAGATAACAACTCAGTAGAGTGGAGGAGGTATGCTATGTACCACAGGAATGGATTAATTGCTATTTTTACTCTGTGCAACTATTTTATAAGTATTAGTAATGAGAACTCAGCTCATCTCTGTGGAATATAGCCTCTCTATATTAACCAAAGTGTGCTAATACCTCTATTATAATTGTGAAACATATATAAAGGATGATGAGTCTAAACAAGAAAAAAGCTTGGTTATGATGCAAAGGACTCTGATGTTAAAGTCTGGGCAGGGAAACACTTGCCATGTATCATAGGCACTGGCTTCTTCACTGAAATGTTTAACAGAATTGGAAATTCAGGTAAACTTAAGCTAAATACAACTGTGGACATCTTTCCTAGTTCTTTTGAATAAATCAAAGAGTAATTTTAAATGTCTCCCTGCCCCCATCCCTGCCATTTCTCTGAACCTGTATTCAGGCTTCCTCTGTGATCAATAGAGAAGATTGTCCATTTGGGGAGGAAAAGCCTCATTTGGAACCAATTCTCTTTCACCCTGACTGACTTTTACTAGATTGCATCTTACTTATTATTCAAAGAGTAGTCTAAAGAGCATGAGCCATTTGCATCTGGAAATGGCACTTGTGTAAAAGGTTACATTGCAATGGTTTTACACACTTTCTGCCAGTATCTAAAAACTATCTCCACGCCCCCATCTCTCTGTTTGATTTATAACCTGCAATTAGCATACCTTTAAGCTCCCAAGTATCAGTTTCTCAGCTGAAGATGACAAATGGCTCAATTTTAGACACTCAACCTAGGAGACAGGATTTCTTGAGGCACAAAAAAATGTAGTGGGTACTTTACATAATTTTTAGTATAAATGCTGAGAACTTCATTAAAAGGCAAAAAATTCTTTGTTTTTAAGCTATTTAAGAGGAGTGTATTAGGAATTAATGTTTTAAGAAGTTCCTTACTTTAGGTGGGTAATTATTTCTCACAAAAAATCTAGTAAGCTTAATGAATTATGCAGGGTTAGATCTACAGGTACAAATTATATACATGCATGTTTATTACCAGGTTATGTGCACTCAAAAGTGAGGCCTTTTAAATGTCTGCCTCTAGAAACCTACAGAAATATTCTAAAGAGAGCGTATTAACATGAACCTGTCATGTTAATGTCATGTTTTCAAGCACTATACTTCTGTTCCCCACTAGTAACATTTTAATTTTTATCAAACACCACACATATACAGTAAAACACTATAGTATGTAAAGACTAAATCCAACCCAACCAAGTACAACACAATGATGGGGAAAATGGTATTGGACATATTTGTTACATTCTAAGTCAACCCAATAGACTATTTTGTAAACACAATAGTAAGGTAACACTTCAAAAACAAACATTTATCCACCAAGAATGTAGAGTAAGCTAACCACACACTGTGGAAATTAATTTAGCATACTGGTTATTGGAAAATCACAAATTTTATGGTCACATTCTACCTGATAATTCAAACAAGATGGGTAGTAGTTATTAGTTTTCTATTTGTGTCTTGTTTTACCATCTCTACTGATTTTTAATGCTTCATTTTTCAATTCAAATTCGTTGGCTGGTACGTTTGCTTGGTTTAATATATTGACTGCACCATGCTTATTGTTGTGTTGGTAGAAGAGGACATTTGAGAATACATATAGAAAGGCCATATGGAGGTTCTCATGGAGAGATTCCGGTACTCCGTAACTCTGCTGTTCAGAATTTCGACTGAAATGGGGGGAAAAAAACAAGAGAAAAAATGAGAAATTTTGAAGGGTTATTGCACTAGGAGTTAAGAGACTAGCTTTTGTTTCAGTTCTGAATTTCAGTTTGTTTTCACATCTGTGAAAATGGGGCTGTTGTGAATAATCACTAAATAGCTATGACAATCTGTGGGAAGTTTCCATTGAGGGCTATTGTGGACAACTGCCCTCAATTAACAGACACACTCCATTGTTGCAGGCATTATCTATACAATGCCAAAACGTTTTGCCGATCTTCCACCCATTGGTTGATCTCCTTCAAAAGGTCCATATTGGAAAAAATTGTTCAATACCAAACACTTCGAAACATGTCAATATTAAACTTCACACTTATCAGAGTGTTTTAAAGCCATGCAGAAATAGACTGAGGCATATAGCAATGTATAAAACTGTTTTTGACCTTTGGAGAAATTTTCAACACTTCTTACATGTCGAATGCCTCTACATTTTCTAATGGAAACAAGCAAAAAGAATCATTCTTCCCAAGTGTATTGTATTAGAAAGTTAATTATAATTATGACTTTTGTTTACCTCGACCTGCAGTATCCACTGAAAATGGAGCAAGGTGTTGGCAAAATTTACATTCTCATGTATGGTGCTTTTCCCAAGTTGCCACTATCCCAAATCACACCCCTGAAAACTATTACTATTTATGCTTTCTTCTGTCGTTCCATGGATTCAGAAGTGTCTTTTTTAAAAAACAGGCCTTATGATGAAAAGGACTTGTTTATCTACTGTACATCTGGCAATCAGCTCTGTTCAAAAGAGTTGGTGGCCTGTGTATCCTCAGCAGCACAGAAGGATTAGCTGGGAACACAACTGTTGCCTCCTTCAAATGACAATGTGGCTGCAGGGACTTCACATTTTCAATGACTAATGTATGCAACTCAGAGTTGGTACACTTATTTAATAAGTCCCTAGAATTAAGAGACCTAGCCATCCTAAGTACTTGGCTTCAAAAGACACATGTTCAGGTGAATGTTTGCTCATATTGTTCGCTACCATGGGCTCTGGACTAGGCAAAGAGGAGATCAAGGGTTCAGGGGAAAAATCAAGAGCAACAGAATTTTTAAATAACAATGAAAGTAATGATTAAATCGCTTGATTATGCCACTCAAAATTCAAAACAGCTGGAGCAATTCTGGGTGACTTATGTGGGAAGCAACATAAGGCAGCTGACTGTAAATGGACTATTTTCCACAATGTCATCTGAGAAGCATGACACTGTCTTTAAGATAATCACCTCAGTTAAATCCTGACAAGTATTACTTTTGGGAGGGGTGCTGGGAATCGAACCCAGGGCTTCACACATGTTAGGCATGCACTCTACCACTGAGCTACATCCCTGGCCCTACTTTGTTGTACTTCAATAAAAAATGAAGCTATAAAAATGTTTAGGAATTAAAGTTCAAAAGCAACCTATGTTTTTAGCTAACAAATTACACCCTTTGAAAATAGGCAACCATTGCAGAATTTGTAAGTTGTATTTTCTAGGAAGAAAATACAGTTATCAGCTGTCCATATTTAAAATCACATTTTGCATTCTCATTTCAATTTGGAAAATTTAGAATGTATACATCAAGCTCTAAGTCATAAGTGATATGTCAATGAAAATATTTAGCAAAGCCTGTAGCAAATACACTTGTGTAAATAAAAAGATATAACCTATAAATAGTATTTATATTAATACTTAAAGAAACTTACTGTTCTACTGGTAACTTCTACATCTGTGAAACAAACATGCTGCTATTCAGTTCATCTATTGATAATTGGGGTATCTATAGTAGTAAAAAAGATTTTAGTTAAAATAGTTTCTTGAGAGAATTCTGTTTCTTTTGTTCACTGCTTAGACATGGCAATCAATGATTATAATCAATTTCACAGAAAACCTTACACATATTTTTAAAACTTTAGACATATTAACCATTTCCACTAATAGCAAAGCACAGATTAGAATGTGGTTTGCTCCACAATTAATTAGTGCTCTGTGTGTTTCATGGTGATCATGCTTGTAATTTAAGCAGCAGAGGAATCTGCAGACTGTGGACATGGTTAGCACTTTGATATGGCAGAACAGCATTATTCGATATTTATCATATTTTTTATTTTTTAATTTTATTAGTTCTTTTAAGTTATAAATGGCAGTAGAGTCAATTTTGACATATTTATGCAAACTTGGAGTATATCTTATTCTAATTAGAATCCCAATGTTGTGGATGTACATGATGTGGAGATTCATTGTGGTGTATTCATACGTATGTACCATCTTAAATTTTAAGACTCCCTGAGTACTAATAATTTGCCAGCGACTCTGACAGAAAAATATCTAAAGCAAATGAAAATCAAAACAACAAAAGCACATCTAATGTTTGTATGAAAAGGAATGTCTGATGTAATCACTGGGTAATGATAAGGATATCTGTGCCTTGGAAAGAAATGTGATGCCTGGCTTTCTTTCCAGTGTATCTGAAAGTAAAAGTGATGATTGTACTAAGTCCAAGTTCAAGCACAATAACCAAAAAAAAAAAAAAATGACAGGAAGGAAAATAAAATCAATTCTCATCATGACCAATGAGAAAGCATTTAAGAAATAATACAGTATATACATTTGAGGATTGGGATAAAATTGGATATAGAATATCAACAATGACATCTGTTCACTGATTAAAAATGAGTAAAATTCCACCAATTACCCTTGGAATGAATGGCAAAGTACATACAGTATCCTTGAATGTATACAAAAGTCAAATTTGTAAATACGATAATTGCTTAAGAAACATGTAAGTACATGGACCAGTGTCTCACCAATCCAAAAAGCATACACTGTGCTTTCACAACATGTTGTAGTTTTCTAGGTCTGAACAGGTGAAATAAATGGCCAAACCTGATTGCCTGTAGTTGTTGCAGCGAAGGGAACGCTGGTGGCAGGTGGTGTTGCTGCAGACACAGTGGTAGGTGTAGCACCGTGCATCATGGGCACTTTCAGTAGGAAACCATGGAAACAACACACGGGAGGGAGGAGCATTTATGCAATGACGACATTCGATGGAATGGGATGTGGTAGGTATCACAGCAACAAGCCAAGTGACATCATCATGATGAAAACACCAGGGTGCAACATGCAATCAGTCAGTGCAAAGCAACACAGCATGGAAGAGGGAAATTTAAAAAGAGAAAAGGGGAAAGCTAATTATAGTTACCATTAAGGAAAAATGAACCATTCTTAACATTTAGTAAGTTTTTGAGCAGTATTGTATTGTAGTTGACTCAACAGGCCAATTTCTTTTTTGGTACTGGGGATTGAACTCAGGGGTACTCGACCACTGAGCCACATCCCCAGCCCTATTTTGTGTTTTATTTAGAGACAGGGTCTCACTGAGTTGCTTAGCACCTCGCCATTGCTGAGGCTGGCTTTGAACTCGCGATTCTCCTGTCTCATTCTCCCAAAGTGCTGGGATTACAGGTGTGCACCACTGTACCCGGCTGGACCAAATTTTCAAACAGGGTTATAATGAATGTATATGAAAAAAAAAGATCTGATGCTACCAGGCTATCTATCTGAAGTTAGTTAAGCAGATGAGTGACTGGTTGCACATTTTAAAGGGGATTAGGGAAATCTGGATTGGTGTTTGGATTCACTGACTTTTATGGACATGAGGGCTGTCATTAGGTTTGCAGATGCAAAGGGGTAGTGTTATGTATACTTACCTGATCTGCATGCAAACAAAAAATGCAGTTTAATTTGTGGGTATGTGGTAGGGGAGCAGATATGAAGACTACAGTGAACTATTTGTGCAGGTTTTTAGGTACACCTCTGGCAAGTTCCTTGGAAACTTTGCCTATTAATTAAATACATGGAGTCCTTCAGAGTAAATCTTGTCTTCACAGCAAGTATTTGAGCTACAATGGCTAGCAACTGTAAAATCTCTTTCAGGATGTTTATTCTTTGCCTTCTCTAGTTTTGAAAGTTTCTAATGCTTTTCTGAAAGTTTCTGAAAGTTTCTAATGCTTTTCTGATTTCCAGTTTACTTTGGAAAGACAATCAGGGAATTGATGTGTGATTGGCAGGTATACAATAACTTATTGTGTCTATATTAATTGAAATTAAACTTTCTGAAAGCCTACTGAGAAAGTGAATGACCTGAATGGGGAAAATCAACATATGTAAATGTCATAGAAACCAAAAATGTACCCCAAATGGCTATTAACAGAAACTCCACACTTAACTCTTCCACTCAGCTCTAGTTACCTGTTACCTATAGTCAACCCTTTATTGTCTCACATGCTAATTTGAAAAACAGTCTTATTCCCCCTTTGGGAGCATAGCAACTACACAGGAAGCAGCAGCACTAAAGCATGCAAATTGCATTCCTAAGCAGAGCTCTGAATGTAAAAGGACAGGGAACCATCCCCAGGAAACAGGTCACCAAATGTCAACACAGAGACACATATCTCAAACTTGCAGAAGTCTATTCTTCTAATCATATGCATAGAATGTTCCAGTTAGTTTCAATGGAAATGTTAATTCCTACAGGGCACAGCTAATCCCTCAATAACAGAGGCCTCACTCCTGTTGCCAGGGTTCAGTACTTAGTATGTAGTGAGTGCTGCTTCTATGTGGTCATCATCTTGACCTTTTATTTTATCTCCATATACCTGTTAGTGCCTTTGGCATTGGTAACTATTCTACTCCACCAGAGGATGGAGGTCAAGTTGTTGCAAACTCTCAAAAAGGATGGGAGGAATTGGGTTGATATGAGATGGTGGGTTTGTAAAGGGTGGGACTTTTCTCTCTGCTTTGAAAATAGCTATTTTCTCCAGATCTGTTCCTGCTTCTTGTGAGGATTTTAGGACCTGTAAACTCCTCCATTTGCTTTCTCATCCTCTTCCATATTAATGATGTGCAAAATGCCTTGGATATGGCTACTACCATATTGTGTTGGTGGCTAGTGGCTAACTAAAGGATCTGTATGTAACTGGTTCCTTAAAATCCCATAATTCCCAGAGTCGTTTTAAAACTGATTCTGTTGTGTCTAGTTTCTGTGCAGATGGCACTTCATCCTAGAACACTACCAAATTCACCACAGAACACTAAAGAATATTTTGCTTATGTCATTCTTTCTCAACATCTTAGTAATGAATGGCTTAGGTAATATGGATAACCTTTTAGAGGAGGAATTGTTTCATTGTACTTTAGACATTTGAAATGTTTTATACTTTTAAAATGATATATATAAAGCTAAACAATTGCCCAGTCTCTCTCTAATTTTTAAAAGTGTACCATTCCATTGTATTTAAATTGCTCAGTTTCTCTAGGCAAAGAAACATTTTTAACGTATTAGTTGGTATTTATTTGGGGGATAGAAATAGAGAAATGGCAGGGTCAGTATTTGGCCACAGTGGCAACCAACTAGGACTTGAGAAAATAGGACTATTTTAGTTCCACAAAGACATGGAACACAAAGCACCATAGTATATATTAAATACTCAGAAAATGACCAATCACATCATTCTGTTACTCATCTTTTTCATAGTCACAGTACAAAAACACATTTTTCAGATTAGAAAAAGTTGAGAATTTTTGTACAAAACCTACCAAAACTTGAAGCGGGTGCCATGCACAGTATTGGCCCTGTACACCATGCAGAAAAGCGTGGAAAGTAAAGAAAAGAAAGATTTCATTATTAAGGCTTTTCAGATGGAAATGAATTTTTAACTAGAAAGACACTTTATTCAAAACATCAATTAATCAGCACATGCAAACCCAGTAATCCTTCATGCTTATAATTATAGATTAGCGTTAAGATGACAAACCCAGTTAATCAAAGTTATTCTTGAATTCTTCGGTTAAAAAATGAACTTTACTTTTTCTTTAAAGAAATTATCTCATTTAAATTACATATTTATTCTGGGCAAATATGTCATTAAGTAACTTTTATCATAAAACTTCATTTGTTACACATATTCTTTTCAAAATATTCTCCAATATCTGTATCTGATGCCTATTTTCCTGTTTAGAGCATTAACCTATAAACACTGCCTTCTCCACCTCACTGAAATTGAGGACTTCATTATGAACATATGAGAAGATTCTTTCCATTAAGAAGGGGACCTTGGCCAGACAGGTTTTTCACTTTGCTATTGATGAAAGGAAAGGGAAATTTTCTCACGTTTTTGCATGTAGATCTAGATTAATACTGGCAAAAACTGGCAAAAAAGAAGTCTAAGTTCTAAACAAAGCAACAGATTAAGAAAACCTAGAGTGAACAATGTATATTTTTCCACATTCAACCACCTTGGCTAGCACTCCTGGGCTATGCAATTCATCCTATAAGACAAATGAAAGTAGTCAAAATGGAAAGATCTAATGGGTAGGTACATGACTAAAAATCTTTTTTGGGGAGGTACTGAAGGTTAAACTCAAGGGCACTCAAACACTAAGCCACATCCCCTGCACCTTTTTTACATTTTATTTAAAGATAGGGTCTCATTCAATTGCTTAGGGTCTCACTAAGTTGCTGAGGCTGGCTTTGAACTTGCAATCCTCCAGCCTCAGTCTCTCGAGCCACTGGGATTACAGGTGTGTGCCACCATGTCCTACAAATGACTAAAAATTTTGAGGGGAAAAAACAGCACATATAAAGTTACCTCAACCCACAATTTTTCTCTCTTTTACTTTGTGGACATTGCATATTTTTTCTTAGGTTTTGGGGAAAAGTCTAAAACCATTAGATACCAGTGGTTACTTTTTATAAAGTGATGTAAAAATGTGCCAAAGAATTCAATTTTTTCCATCTCAGAAAATATTTATTTAAATGTGTGTAATTTAAATGGTGTCATGAATAAGTACCATGGTCAGTAATGAAAGACTATTTTTAAAAAAGTAATTAACAGATTGATTTATTAATTAACTAATGGTTTTTTTCCAAGTTGAAGTTTACATACTATGTGTTCTGCATGTTTTCAGAACTAACAAGGCTTTCTAAAATTTTAAAATTTTAAGGCAGATGTTATTTTCATTTAATAATAGTTTCCAAAGTAGGATATTTAGGATTGTGGGGGGAAAAGGTTATTTTTACTTCCAGTGGTTAGTATTTTCAATTTATTCCTAAGGCACCATATGCTCACTCTTTAAGTACTAAACTACTGGAAGAAAATTATTTTCCCCATATATGATATTTATTTGAATGAAATTCTGGCTTTAAATTTTCTTCTCTATTAGGCTCAATACTGTTACACTATTAAATATAGATAAATGTAGTAATATAATATATGCTGGAAAGTAGCAGAAAATGTAACATACTGCTATGTTTTCATATTAACTTGTTCAGGAGTTAGAAGTTCAAACTTCCTATTTTATATATACCATACTGTGCCATACTACACCTACTATAAATTTAAGGGTAGTTTTAAAATAACTGCCTTTGGTATATCACAATTCTATGGACTCCAGAGTTTTGTAATGCTGACACTGAAATTATTTTTATTTTATTTTATTTCTGGGGGGTAACAGACTGCTGTCTGTGAAAGTGATACCTAAGAGTCAAGGCATTAGTTGAGATCAAACCAAGCAAAACAATCACAAGAAGCAAAAAAAAAGATATGTTAATACTTTCTCCTAATTTGATTCCAAACCATTAATTTTCAGAATCACAGAAAAACAGGTTGTTTGACAAGTATTAGCAGATCAAGCATAATTGCCTTTTTTGATTTCTAATCAATCAAAACGCATGTGGATGTTTCTCCCATGAAAGCCCTTTAAAAGCTGCTTTGCATCATATACATTCACAACATCACTAAACTTGAGGTGCCCAGAGCCATGTTCTCACCTGTCGGGATAAATGCCGGCTGTGGCAGTTGCATGTTAGCCAGAGCCTGTTGGCAGTGGAAAACATTTGGATTAAAGATCGGGGCGGCACCATTGGTCTTTTCAAGGGCCGTTCTCTTTGGTATCAGTTGAAGTGCACCAGGCTGTAGGGCCTGTGGGGGAGGGATGAGTTAATCACAAGTACCGGAGTGAGTAAAAATATAGTCAAATCAAGCAAACAGTAGTTATGTAATGAACAGCCTGGGAATTCTCTGCAAAGGTATCCATTGAGCAGGACATTCAATAAGTAGCAACTGCACAGCAAGGTAACCTATTTCAGAGATGAAGCAGTTCACTGAATAAGCAGTTAGGCCAAAACACAAGATAAAAATACAAGGGAAATAAAAAGCCTTTCAACATCTCTAATTGAGACGTCATTTGAACAGGATGCAACAGAAAACTATTACAGCAAATGCATTTACAATTAACATCACAGAAATACTCATTAATTAATCTGTAAAAATGAGATTAGCATAAGCAATAGGTATGGCA